>JACEVL010000344.1:502500-730684 GCA_020284085.1 Aporrectodea caliginosa | reverse complement strand
ATTCTACACTGCGTTTTCTACGGAAAAAGTCGAACCAGCTTGGATTATTTTTTCTACCTTAGTGAATGTGAAATACGGACACTTTAGGATCATTTGAGGTACTTTTGAACGCACATTTTTTTTTTATTTTGGGGCATATTCAAGTGAAATTATAATTTTTGCATGCATGTTGATTTTAATGAATTAAAAAAGTAACGGCTCAGTGCAGAAAAAAGTGGCGATATCAGAAGATATTGCAGATATTAGATTTATAGTTTTGCATCGATGCAAAATTGATCCATTATTACGGGTATTATGTCACGTGTTCCCAAATGTTGCATGTTTCGAGGGCCACGAAGATGCCATTGCACAGAGCCGCTTTGATTTTGAGCGCCACAACGCTAGCCATATCAATTATGATTGAAAACTATTATTTGTTCCTGAAAATCACCAGTTTAGCCGATTATTGGTTACATAATGTAACGTTAAACGGGGTTTCACGTCTCAGGATGCGAATGTAAGGCGCGTGTCGCTCAGGATGGGAGCGTTAGTCCGGCCTCCGTCGTCTATCGAAGGACTTCAGCATCTGCCAGTCGACGAGCTGTAGCGGTCAATGTCACCCACCGAAGGAATCAAACACTAGAGTTCGAAGACGATCTTTATTCACACACTTCAGATCCACAACATACAAGCCTCACAACAAAGACCTCAGAACCTCTCTCCACCTCTACACAAGAGCGCCCTCTATATATACCCAGCCGGGGCAGGGGCAGGACTCCAGAACCAAGGCTAGGTTGCCAAGCCTAGCAGGTTGCCAAGCCTAAGTCGCCAAGCCTAGGGAGTTGCCAAGCCTAGGTTGCCAAGCCTAGAAGTTGCCAAGCCTAGGGGTTGCCAAGCCTATGGTCGCCAAGCCCAGGAGTTGCCAAGCCTAGGGTTGCCAAGCCTAGAAGTTGCCAAGCCTAGGGGTTGCCAAGCCTATCAGGAACCAAGCCTCGCCAAGCCTATTGCCAAGCCTAGAAGTTGCCAAGCCTATGGTCGCCAAGCCCAGGGTTGCCAAGCCTAAGGTCGCCAAGCCTATCAGGAACCAAGCCCACGGGTTGCCAAGCCTATGGGTTGCCAAGCCTAGGCCAATACACCACGGGCAAAGAACCAAGCCGGCCGCAGCCCAAGGAGGGTGGTCCAAAACGGGGAGACCCAGAAAACCGAGGGTGGTCCCAAAAACCGTAGGGTGGACCCAAAAACCGGAGGGTGGTCCCTGGCAAAAACGCCACATCCTCCTCCCACCACGATAGATATGCCCCCATATCTACCGGGCACCCGCATGGCAATCATTGAACAACAGTGTGGCCAACGGGCCGAACAAAGTCCAAGGCTAACAAAAAGACCAAAGCTCGCATACTAAAGTCCTGCAACAAATAAACGGCTAAGTCCTAGCTCCTGTCCAGCGAACTAAGGGCGTTCTTCGCGACCGGTAAAGTCTCTACAATTAAAAAGTCCAATCGCAGTGGCCAACGGCCCAGAAAACTCGCTAGACAATTAAACAGCAGAGGCCAACGGGCCAACAATCAAAAACAAATCAAAAGCAATCAACAATTAAAGCCGTTTTTCGGCGACACAAGACAATTAAACAATCACACAATCGAACAAGGGGGAAAGCCGAGGTCTCTCTACGTCTAAGACGGAGGGCTTAACACATCCCCAGACAAAAGGCGTCTGGGGGAAGGAAGGGGAAAGGTAGCCATAGTCTCTCTACGTCAGGGACGGAGGGCTCAACGCATCCCCAGACAAAAGGCGTCTGGGGGAAGGAAGGGGACCGAGTCAGAGTCCGGGCCGACGAGGGGTGCCAGGCAGCAGCACGCGGCGAAGGCGCAAAACATCGTCATCGTCTGTCGCTCGAGGACACGCAGACAGCGGCAGCCTCTAGCGGTAGCGGGCCGGTAGGCGAACCGTCCGCTTCGGTCGTCGTTCCAAGGCGTCAACCTGGGAGATGGGAGGCGTCGCGGCTCTCTGGCCAGGCGCGTCAGAGATCGGAGCGGCAGCCCCGCCCGTCTCGTCGAAGTTCTCATCGAAGCTGGGTCGCAGCTTGTCAACATGCGCGATGAACGGCTTCGAGTTCCGGGTCTTTCGGAGTCGAGAGGCGACGAGTAAAACAACCTCAACAAACACATTTTCATGGCTGCTGTTTACCCTCCCCACTAAGGTCCGTGGAAATTGCCCTATCGACCTATTCCCATGAGGGGGAAAGATAAATGCCCTCGACTTAATTACCTCTAAAAGTCGGAAAACTTTCCCACACTCAACAAGACCACCCATGATTATTAACACAAATAGGAACAACCTGTCAATCACTCGCCAATAGTTTAGGTCACCTTTTAATGGTCTGTCTTTCTTGCATGCTTTCCTTACGGCAGTTCCAATTACCTCTTCAGCCGTTTTATTATCCGACTGCACCTCGACTGTAACCCTATGCGGCGGCTGTCTCACTGGGCGCGCATCTCCCGTCTCAATTCTATGCGTGCTTACCGACGTTCTGCCTATGTCCCTATCACTCGCGGAAAATACATCGTTATATTTCACCAGCAAAGCGCCTAATCGTTCCCGTATCTCAAGCGGCACTTCTACGGGCAAATCCGCTAACAATTTAGCTGTAGCCGAAGCTTGGCCGACCGCGTCCTCGCGGTTGGTCTCACACAATTCTACTTCTACCGGGTGCAACTCTCCTAAGGGGCGATCCTTGGACAACCGGACTGGGTCTTCGCTCAAATTCACCACCCTTACCCGAGCGTCTGCGTAGTCACCGACAACTACGCGGGCTAGATGGACCCCGGGTTGGATTTCCTTAGCCTCCGTCATCCAGGCTGGCGCTAAGGTCGTTAAATTACCGTACATCGTCTTGACCGGGACATCCCTCTGGGACTTAGGAGAAACCAACACCTCCTCGGCGACGATCACGCGCCGGCACCAAATAGATCCATTACCCCTAACCAGGGAAATACGCCTGCGTCCCACAAATAAAGATCCCATACCAAAGCCTAAGCGGCAGCGATGTTCTCTCAGCCAGTCCATACCTAACATGGGCTCAGAAATTTGATCAGAAACCAGAAAGGAAGTATGAATATAAAACCCGTTCGTAATCTTAATGGGCACCCGCACCTCACCCAGGACATTTATATCGGACCCATTAGCAGCCATCAAAACGCGATTGCAAGAGCGAAGTTCTAACCCGTCGACAGTAGATGAAGGCACCAGGCTGACTTCCGATCCAGTGTCGATCAGGCATAGCTGTGGTCGTCCGTTGATCTCACCGCGGATGTAGACTGCGTTGTTCGTAGCACGGTCCGGCATTCTTGGGCGCGTCGTATGGTTCATCACCACCGGGTCCGGTGGCGTCGAAGCATCGGGCTCGGTCGTCGCGGTCTGGCGATTCTGGTATCGGCGATCTCGTCGGCAGTTACGGGCCATGTGACCGGCTCGTCCGCAGTTGAAGCAGGTCATTTCGCGTCGCTGATTCTCCGGAGGGCCTGGGCGGTCTCGCTCAGGTCGGATTTCATGACTCGGTTCGTCGGTCGTCGGAGGGCTTCGGCGAAGCACGCGGAATTGCTCGTCCATTCTTTTCTCCATTTCTTGCTGCCATTTCCGCTGCTCATCTCGCTGGGTATTCAAGAAGCGGTCCATCTGAGCCTGAAGCTGGGCGCTCAGATCGGTTTCTTGCGTCCCTCGCACTCGGTTTGGCTGTCTGCGGCGATCATCGGCATCGTTCGTCCGTTGATAGGCCTCCAGACGCAGTGCGGTCCGGTATGCCTCGTCCAGGTTCTTCGGTTCTCGCTCGCGTACTTTGAGCGAGAGCTCCCGGTCTCTCATCGCTTCCAGGAAGGCATCCTTCGCGATGATCTGCGTCGTCTCGTTGGAAGGCACCGGGTAGGCTAAGACAACCAGTCGTCGGATCTCATGCAGCAGGTCGCTGAGGTTCTCTTCCGGGCGTTGACGGCGGTAGTACAGCTGGGCGCGGAAGGTTTCTGCCTGGCCTTCCGTCCCGTATCTCTGCCGAAGGCGTTCGACCAATTCTTCGTAACTTACGCTCGGTTGAGCGCCGAAGTCCCAGAGAAGTTGCGTAGCGGCCTTCTCCAGCGAACATCGCAAGTAGTCGACCCGGTCCGCGGCCGTCCACTTGTTGTGCCTTGCGCAGACCTCGAACTGCACTAGGAATGACTCCAACGAGCCCGTCCCATCGAACTTGCCTGGTTTCATCGGCGTCGGGCGGCTTCGCAGCAAGTCACTGACATTTTCTAGCAGATTCGGCGTCGAAGTCCCCGGTTCGTTCGGTCTTTCAGTCTCTTCGCGGAAATTCGGTTTCAATTTCGTCTTTTCCGTCGTCGATTCGCCCGTCTTTCCTCGGAAGCTCGTTCTCTCTGATTTCACGGTCATCTCTTCTTCCCTGTCTTCGCGGAAGCTCGATCTCACCTGCCCTGGGTCATCGAAGTCGATCTCGGCCAACAGGCGGCTTCGGTCCGGCGGCATCTCCATCGTCTCTCTCCTCGCGGCTGGCGTCGACGTCTCGGCAGGCGTGCGGATCTGACCTGGCATCGGGAAGGCGAGATCTTCCAGGAAACGGCTTCGGTCCGGTTTCGTAACCATCGCGGCCATCCGTCTCGCAGCTGGCGTCGAAATCTTTGACGGCAGATCGGCAATGTCCCAGGCTGCGTAGGGAACGGTGTCGTCCTCGTCTCCCGGAAACATCTTCGGTTGACTCTAGCGTCGTCGGCGGCAGGAATCTCCGTCAAAACCCCACTGGCTCTGGTACCAATGTAACGTTAAACGGGGTTTCACGTCTCAGGATGCGAATGTAAGGCGCGTGTCGCTCAGGATGGGAGCGTTAGTCCGGCCTCCGTCGTCTATCGAAGGACTTCAGCATCTGCCAGTCGACGAGCTGTAGCGGTCAATGTCACCCACCGAAGGAATCAAACACTAGAGTTCGAAGACGATCTTTATTCACACACTTCAGATCCACAACATACAAGCCTCACAACAAAGACCTCAGAACCTCTCTCCACCTCTACACAAGAGCGCCCTCTATATATACCCAGCCGGGGCAGGGGCAGGACTCCAGAACCAAGGCTAGGTTGCCAAGCCTAGCAGGTTGCCAAGCCTAAGTCGCCAAGCCTAGGGAGTTGCCAAGCCTAGGTTGCCAAGCCTAGAAGTTGCCAAGCCTAGGGGTTGCCAAGCCTATGGTCGCCAAGCCCAGGAGTTGCCAAGCCTAGGTTGCCAAGCCTAGAAGTTGCCAAGCCTAGGGGTTGCCAAGCCTAGAAGTTGCCAAGCCTATCAGGAACCAAGCCCACGGGTTGCCAAGCCTAGAAGTTGCCAAGCCTATGGTCGCCAAGCCCAGGAGTTGCCAAGCCTAAGGTCGCCAAGCCTATCAGGAACCAAGCCCACGGGTTGCCAAGCCTATGGAGTTGCCAAGCCTAGGCCAATACACCACGGGCAAAGAACCAAGCCGGCCGCAGCCCAAGGAGGGTGGTCCAAAACGGGGAGACCCAGAAAACCGAGGGTGGTCCCAAAAACCGTAGGGTGGACCCAAAAACCGGAGGGTGGTCCCTGGCAAAAACGCCACAATAACTATAGTTTAGCTCACAATTTATGTTATGTTATGTTGATATTGCGACTTGCAACTAATTAGATGTATTGGGGTATGTCAGACCCCACCTCACCTGAAACGTTACAATGCTTCACCTCACCTCCAAAGGGTTAAAAGATGTCTGTACCAAAGTGCGATTAGCAATTGATTAATAAAGAATACACCTACTGACTTACTTACTGTGTTTTTGCGCTCTGCTACGTCGCTTGTGTCATTTCGTTCTTAACTTAAAACTTTTGTCTTTCAAATTGCATAATTATGCACCACATAGGCTGCCTAGTGCCTATCAGCCTTACGGACTGGTCTTCTGGATATTGATCTGATTACGGTTTGGTTTTGATGCGTCATCGGTTGATGCATTGTGCATTAGACACCGGCGCAATAGAAGTTACTAATTACAATTACAATTACAGTCAGACGGTGTTTAGAGTTGAAACGGCGAGGGAGTTAAGGAAAAGAGGAAGAATCGGGATTGGATTTAAGCTCTACATAGCCGCCAAACATCTACAGGCTTCAAATAATTATACAAAAACCCCTATCTATACCTAAACTCTGAAACACATAACAATCCCGAAAGTCAAGGGATATAAGATGCCTACAATGCCCTTAAGCCAATACATAAATCCTAAAAGCTTTGAACTATGGGAAGCAGAAGATAATGGTTTTCTACTAAAGTGACCGTAAGTAGTAAGAAATAAAGGAACGTGCCTAGAGCAGTAGCCATGAGAATGCATAAATATTGAATGTGATATCGATCCTAGCATTCCATCAAAGGAAACTACCAAAGAACATTTCTATACTATTGATTCGTTCGGTTAATTACGTACTTTCGAAACGCGCTATTTCGGTGTCAAAGAAGCACTTGAGATCTTATACAATGCAACACATTGATGCGATATAGCGTGACTGATGGTTATATATACTGCGCACCTTAAGTAACATAATCCCAAGTAAGACACATGACCTTCTTCATCTGAGGCCATGTGCATGAGGCCAAGTGCCTATCCTGTCTCTTCTGGAGGCCAGTGGACGAACTGGAGTCTGACAGTAAGAACATAATAGCAGAAATAGGACAAAGACTTTCCTTACGTGTGCATTTGCCTCTATCTGGCAATTTACATAGTTCGTTTTTCCAGAAAGAATTTATTGCCCAGTGTTTTTTATTGTAATTGTAAAAGTAAAAAAATTATCAACACTGCCACTCAGAGGGCGATCTAAATGTGTCAGTTATCAAGTTAGTCGGTCAGTGAGTCAGTCAGAAGTAAGTAACTCAGTCAGTCAATCAGGAGTCAAGAAGTCACTATGTATATGTGCTCTATGTATCCAGGTATAATTAATTATGTATGTACATTATGTTTATTTGCTTGCATGTATGTATGTATAATTGTATACATGCATAGCAGCTCTTACTCCACTTATTTCTGTTGATATATTTATATGATTCATATTGTTCTAAGCAAAGCGGGCAATATATGAGTCGGCTTTTAATAAACAGGTCTTATGAGATCGACTAGATTTATTTAGCAGCAGTCATGCATTTCATCAATCTTTATTGACCACGTGTCTGAGTTTTCATACAGAAAAACATATCAAAACTCTTTGATTTAATAAGGCACACGATTCATAACATCATGTCATCTGCGCTGTCTGTCTGTTTTGTTCTATCTCTGTCTGTTTGGTTTGTCCTATCTCTGTCTCTGTCTGTTTGTTTTGTTTTGTCTCTGTCTGTTTGTTTTTAGGCGGTCAGTGACTCAGTGACTCAGTCAGAAGTAAGTAACTCAGTCTGTTTTCTATCTCTGACGCTGTCTATTTGTTTTGTTTCTGTCTCTGTCTGTTTTGTTCTATCGCTATCGCTGTCTGTTTGTTTATATCTCTGTCTCTGTCTGTTTGTTTTGCTTTTACTCTGTCTCCGTCTGTTTGGTTTGTTCTGTCTCTGTCGCTGTCTCTTTGTTTTTAGTCGGTCAGTGAATCAGTCAGAAGTAAGTATGTATGTATGCATGTATGTATGAGCACTTGTTATAACGCCCCTTCAAGATTTCTACTCAGAGGCGCTCCCGACTACAGCGCGGACACTGAATCGGAGTTTCACGCCGAAGCGCATGAGCAATTGCGAGTGAAGGACTTGCCCAGGGTCCCTACGCGGCGGCTTGAGGTGGATTCAAACCCACAACCCTCCGGCTGCAAGGCACCAAACATACTCCTACACCACCGCGCCCCACAAGTAACTCAGTCTGTTTTCTATCTCTGTCGCTGTCTGTTTGTTTTGTTTCTGTGTCTGTCTGTTTTGTTCTATCTCTGTCTCTCTATACGTTTGTTTTGTTCTGTCTCTGTCTATTTGTTTGCCCATAGTTGTTAAAAACGGCAAAATAAAAATAAAAACGGGGAAAAACGTCGTTTTATTAAAAAAAATTAAAAACGGAAAAACGGGGGGGGGAAGCGGAAAAGAAAATAATTTGACTATGCTATATCTGTTACGGCATTTCAAAATTGAAAGCCATGTTTACTCAATTTAGTTTTAATCAGCAACATAACTTTATTAGTAAACACCGAGTAACATTAATCTACAACAATTATTTTCTTTTTCATAAGTTTAGTTTAATAAGAAATTGAGACATTAAAAATATTGAAATCTTTTCAAATTTAAATTGTATATATAACTCCACATAAGTCCATGCTGACATAGGCAATTAAAAAATAAACTTTGTAAATATAGAGTGTACTTAATTAAAAATTGTACTTACACTTCTGACTTATATATAAGAACTTAGTATGAAGTAATATCAGTCAGTTTATCAGTCCATCAGAGATTCTGTGTACAAAGACAACATTTCGCATTTTAGATAACTTAGAAATTCAAATAACTTTTATAAATTTTACATCCTGTACTGTTCTGACACTCAATAGTGACTTAAATTAGATGAACCTTGAAAGGACAGAGACAACGTAAGGGATATCATACAAAAATTAAATTAAACAAATAATAACAGACAGTAAATAAATAAAGTTACATTTAATAAAACGAACAAAGCGACTTTTTACAACTACGGTTTCGTCCTACCTCTGTCTCTGTCTGTTTGTTTTATTTTGCTTCTGTCTCTGTCTGTTTTGTCCTGTTTATGTCTATTTAAGTTTGTTTTGTTCTATATCTGTCTCTGTCTGTTTGTTTTATTCTATATCTATGCGGGGTCCATCGGCGATCTTACATATGTATGTTTGTACGTACGTAAATATGCAAGTTCAAGCTCTTCTTGCTTTTCCGATTTCTTTTTGGTCATCTAAATAATGCAGCTTAATGTTTCTCTCTTGACATCTGCCACGATCAACAGTGGCTGGCGTTAATGGTGGTGGTGGTTGAGGTAGCGGTGGTGTCGGTCGTCTTGGTGGTGGTGGTGGTCGTGGTAGTGGTCGTGTTGGTGGTGGTGGTTGTAGTGGTCGTGGTGGTGGTCGTAGTGGTTGTTGTAGTGGTTGTTGTAGTGGTGCTCGTTGTGGTGGACTACAAGCTGCTCCCATTTTGTTTCCATTTTGTCATTGCTTGATCCAGTATTAATTTCTATTATCCGATGGTCACTTTCTACCATTTGCGATTTCCGTAGTGGAGGTGTTTGCGCAGTCTGTTAGTCGGTTGTGATCTTACGGCATTCAAGGGCCTCGTTTGGCCGAATCGGATTTTCCAGTGTCATAATGAAAGGGAACAAACAGGTGGGGGAAAGAAGGATGAATGATGATTAATTGATCCATTGCTTGGAAATATTAGTATATTGGTCTACACTCTCACACTCTCACTCACTGCTCTCTATGTATATGCCTGTATGTCTGTCTATTTACATATCTGTCTGTATGCCTATATATGTCTATATGTTATCTATCTTGCTCTCCTTTATACATCTATCCACTTTAACTATCTAGCTCCATGTATTTCCATCTGTCTATCTCTATCTCTATATATCTCTATATATAATCTCGTAATGTCATTTCAGTTTCATCTGACCTGTTGGGTCCCTCCCTCACGGGTCGAGGGAGGAGGCAACTAATAAACCAGGAAGATGTAGATGCTTGCCGTTTCCCATGGCAATGCAACGACCCATGGCCAGTCAGTCGGAGGACTTCGACCCTCGGGTGTGTGCGCCCATACTATGGTCGGTTTTATTGTCCAGGCTAGCAGTGGAAGATATTTAGACTAAGTAGCACCTGTACATACTGTATATACTCAAGTCAATTCTGCCGCATATTATCAATACAACGAAATAAATTGACAGAATTGATGCAAAGCTGACCTAACAGAGACCAAATGTGTCTTATAAGGCAAAAGAGGCCGTTGACCGAATAAATGGGTCTCTTACCAATCAATCTACACTTAGCTCAAACGAAATAGACTTACTAATTCTCATTACACTGGATCCTTCTAAGGAGAAGTTGGTGACAAGCTATATCTACATCTATATAATTATCTATGCATGCTCTGACTCTACCGCACTCTTTACGTTATTCTCAGTCTCTATGACTCTCTCCATATCTCACTCCCTGTTTGTCTTAGTTTCTCTTCATCTCTTTGCTGGTGTCTGTTTCTGTATCTGTCTCTCTGCTTCATGTGTTCTCTTTCTTTAATTTCTCTTCCATAATGAATTAAACACGTGTTTAGCTATCGAGTTCGTTGACTAAGGCCTTAATTGAATTACCTGGAGATTTTTAATTCTTAGCAAATGTTTCCATCGATGCAAATTTAGGTAAAAGGTGTTTGGTTCAACCATATAATGGTGAAAACAGTAGGGGAAGTGGGACAGGACGCCCATGCGAGGTAAGATGCCCATCCACTTTATTTCTTCAATTTCGCGTTCCAATCCAGGTTTGAGCATGTAGATTATTTCCTGACACAGCCTCGTGCATATTCATATCATTTATTGCGATGTTAATGCAGGTGGCAATCAGTATAATTAAAAGTCTATTTTGGGTGTTGTGCAGTAAAAAACACTTTACAGTTTTACAGATTTTGCAGGTTAGCAGAATGATAGTCTGTCATGGGGCTGGATTATTAATATGGGATAAATGAGTTAAATTATAAACATGGGAAAGATAGTAATGTATGAATAGTTGTTGTTGGGTTAGTCATTAAATTTCCAACCAGGATTGGAAGTGTGGACCTGTCTGGCATTGGCTGAGCAATTATCTTTGAGAGGCTGGTCTTAGTTATTGACAGGCAAAGTAGTCGTAACCTGGGCAGGGCTCCTTCTCTAATTGGCTGGCATTCCAGTTACCTTCCAGGAAGCTCCCATAAAACCGGTTGCGTTCCTAGGAACGACGCTTGTTCAGGTCTTAGTCAACGGGGTTATTTGGGTTAGTAACTGTTGGGGGTAATCTTTGGATTCGGGTTGGTGAATCACTTCATTGTTTTATAATTAATCTTAAATTATTATTATTATTATTATTATTATTATTATTATTATTATTATTATTATTATTATTATTATTATTATTATTATTATTATTATTATTATTATTATTATTATTATTATTATTATTATTATTATTATTATTATTATTATTATTATTATTATTGACAACGTCACTGACATCGATTATTAAAATTATCCATAAATGATCATTAACTTCTGAATTTATAGGCCGACGTAACTCTTTAATCAGTCTGTCGTCATTATTATTATATTAACTTTAATTGTGTAATCGTCACTAACTGTTTAACTGTTGCTCAATGTTTCATGTTTAATTAAATATTTTATAATCATCATGACTTATCTCCGTAAGAGCTAGTTACGTAGGTAGTGATTCGCCATCGTCCATTCCGTATCCGGAGGCACTACATAGTAAATCTAATCATTGAGCAGTAAGATCGCAGTTCAATAAAGTCATAAATCTGGTGTATTTAGTTGTTGCTTACGGACTTTATGCTGGGATTAATTTTGTGTGTGTGTGTGTAGACGATAATTTAGAATTTCGTTGTATTGGGGCAAGATGCTCACTTTCCTGGCATACAGTTTTCTCGACTAAATAGTCATTATTGAAGAGCTATTGTGCTGCCATTTGATGATTATAATCAGGTGTCATAGAGAATATGTATACCGCAACACTTTACTTCCTTTTCATTCCATTTTTCATATAATCGTGAGCATGGCCGTCCTGCCCCACTTCCCCCTACATGCTGAGCATGGACACAAAGGCGCATTCAGAGGAATGGACGTCGTGAAGAATCAGAGGCTAATCTCAGGATGAGACAGTGCATATATTAACGGATTTAGACTACTAGGACAAAGTCTGCAACGACCAGAGGGCGAATGTCGTAAGCTCCCCCAAGCGGGGTCTGGGGTGGAAGAATCTCTTGGAAGCGTAAACTAACTTGCGTCAACTTGCATCGTGCACTGTGCAGTGAATTCTGAAACGTCGCTATAGGATATTTCTATTATGCATCATTGTTTGTCTGTTAAGTTTATGTCACACGGAACTATAAATATCTGGACACGGATCACCGATTCGGAGGAATCCCAAGGCACAGACACAAATACATGCACGCATGCCAAAGCATAATGAGCACACAGGCGTGCACAAACTCATTCAGAGAAATATATATGCTATACATAATATATAGGCTATATATAATATACATAATATGTATGTATGTATATATATAATATGTATGCATGGATGTATATGTCAGGGCTGTATTAAGGCTAGTGCGGGCCCGGGTGCTGTGATGAGTATGATAACGTGATTACCTTCCAACGGATTCGGAGATAACATGCGTACTAGTGTGTAACACTTTGTATTAACTGCCTAAAGATACAACACACATTTAACGTTACATTACTATCTGTACACGCAATGATTAATGTCAGGTAAATTAGTATGAGTAATTAAATTAATTGTGACTCCGTATTTATTTTTGTAAAGTAACTAAAAGTAATTTTTTTAATTATTACTTTGTATTTATTTTTGTTGCAGCATTTCGCTGGATTTAACAGTAAGTTAATAACAAGTTAATACATTAAAATTTCTTCACTTCTGAAAATGCGGGCCCCTCATAACTGCGGGCCCCTCAAAACTGCTGGCCCGGCTGCTGCAGCACCCTTAGCACCCCCCCTTAATACGGCCCTGGTATATTTACTCTGATAGGCAGCTGGCGAGAGTTGGTTATGCGGACATAGACTGACATAGTTACAAACACAGACATCGCGTTTGTCAAAATGATGAGATAATTGATGGATTCGCTTAGCTCTAGACCGAACTCATCAGCAAATGATAGCTAACAGACCTACTTCCAACAACACTCTATCTATTCTGTCTCTGAATTGTCTCTCTGTCTCTCTGTCTGTGTGTGTGTCTGCCTCTGCTCGCCTGTACCTCTCTATCAGCTATCTCTTCTTCTGCTTATGCCGCTGTTTCTGTCTCTATACTCGCTATTATATCTCTTAATCTCCGCTTCAGTCTCTGCCAATCCCCGTCTGTCCCTCTCCTCTTTGTGACTCTAGCCTATCAGCTATCTCTGCCTCTTCCTCTCGTTCGATCTGTCGTTCTTCTACATGTCTTTACCTGTTGCTCTGACTGTACTTCTGCCTCGGTCTCTCTCTTCCTCGAAGCCGATGCTCCGTGCGAGCGTGCGCTTGTAATCTGGAGAGATGGACTTAAGGAAATGAAGACGGTCTGCGTGTAGCGCTCCAGCCACCGCCGCCGCCTCCTCCTCCTCCTCTTCCTCTTCCTCTTCCTCCTCCTCTTCCTCCTCCTCCTCTTCCTCCTCTTCCTCCTCCTCTTCTTCCTCCACCTCCTCCTCCTCTTCCTCAGCTGCTGCTGCTGCAGATACCAGAGATTGAAGAGAGGCTCTCAGTCGACGCCCGATGTTAGTCGACATCACTTGGTGGCTTCGATTAACCTGACCGATTAGTTAATTATTATGCAACTGGGTCAGTGCAACTGAACACATAGAATCAATTGAGTCGGGCCATGGAGGATCTGTGACAATATTTGTTCTGAAACTCATCCGACATCTGATCTGCAGAAGTTTTCCACAGACGTTGTTCGTGTTGAGAGTGTGATCCGAAATCTAATTGTTTAAGTGGGATTGGATTGCTTGGAATGGAGTCCTGTGAGGAGGCGCTGTGTATAATGAACAAGGAATCGATTGACTGGCCATCCGAGGAGGGACTGGTGATCTCAGCTGCAGTGTATGTTGGGGCGTGACTGTCGTTGGCCACTCCTCTGCCAAACAACGATCGTCGATGGACAGTTCGAAGGAAGGACTCTATCTGCGAAACTGACGATCGGCTTCAATCCTACTACGTCAACACCATTCGCATAAACCTAGAGAAAAGGAGAGGGAGAGACAGTGACGCACAGAACCAGAGCCACAAACACGTAAGCACACCTGACCATCTGCCGTCGTCTCAGAGTTCGTATTCATCTGCACAGGAGGTGAGTTCTTCTCTCACTATTCGCCCTTCTCTTCTCCTCCTCCCTTATTCTTCCCGCCTTCTAGTTTATCTTACTTCCTTCCTCTTCTCTTTCTTGTTCTGCTTCTTTCTCTCTTTATTCTTCCTTCCTTCCTTCTATATTTTCTTTCCCTCCTTTCTTTGATCCTTCTTATCTGAACTGCATTTCTTGCGTTCCCTCTTTCTTTCCTTTCTTTCTGTGTGTTCTCTTGTTTCAATCCATTCATTTAACCTTTGCTTCCTCTGCTCGTTCCGTCATCTTATTTTCTCTTCATGCCTGCCGTCTTTCGGTCCTATCTTCCTCTTCTTTTTCTTTACCTTCTTCTTCTTTTCATTTTCCCTCCTCCATCTTCTTCTTCTTCTTCTTCTTCTTGCTTCTTCTTCTTCCTATCTTCCCTTATTCCCTTCGTCTTCTTCTTTCCTTTCTTCTTCGTCTTCTCATTCTTCTCTTCTCCTTAATCTCTGCGCTGTCTACTTTGTTCATTTTTGCATCTTTCTCTTGTCTCTTCGTTCATAGTTAGTCAAAAACAGTGCAAGAGAGGGCACGTAGAGCGAGAAGAAGAGAAAAGAAGAGAAGACAGAGACAGAGACAGAGAGATAGACAGAGATAGACAGAGAGACAGAGAGAAAGAGAGAGAGCCGCTCATCTCACTTTCAAAGATGATGGGCCAAAAGCAGCGACATCTGAAAATCAGAATCCAGGTCCAAGCGCTGCTTAGCAGGACTTTTACCATTATGAAAGTTGACAGCGACACATTATTTATAGCTCGTTAGTTGATCTCTCTCTATGCCATTGTCCTCTGCTGTGCTCGACAGATGACATCTGTGACGCCTTCTGAAGACAGAGACATTTGATTTTTCTACGTAATCACAAGAATCATTACTTGATTGAAGCAACAGACTCACAGTTTAATTGCATCTGACATGATTCATGAATCTTCGATCCATGAATGTGACAAACCTTTTTAACCTGATATACTACGCAGCATAAATCGAAGAGACGTTGCTCAACCTTGAGATCTACACTGCATTCAAACCTTATGCTGGTCGTTTTGACGATATTATATATATATATATATATTATACCTATGACTAAGAACACAGCGCAACGCGCTCTCGTGCAAGATAATTAAAGCGCGTTATAATTGACGGATTTCTTAACGTAAAAGATCTGCGTCACATAGACGACTCTCAGTCAAATCAAATTCTCAAGAACAATGTTGCTTTCTTTCTTTATTGAGGCAACTCTTTTAGTCTATGAGGGATTGCGCTTGGTTTGTATGTTGCAAAGGGTCGATTGCAACTTTAAAGCGGCAAAGGGTTGAGCCAAGGATATCGCATTTAAAGACTGAACTGATTTTCACAGAAAGTGATGGAAGAGTTTGCGAATGATGATAGCTTGTGTTGGAAGGATAAGCCTTTGGGGAAAAATAAAGTTCATAATGGTTTGATCATGATGCTAGGGAATTTTGAATTGGTTTAGACCCTGTTAGTAATGAGAATGGTTGCTGAACATCGCTTTGCTCTAGGCATCTTTTGACCAACTTAGGCTGAAACCAGAGCCAATTAGCCGAACGTCGTGAACTGAGACTGCTTTTATCTGGATCCAATTAAGACTGTGCTGCCTATGAGACGTGCATGTGTGTGTGTGTGTGTGTGTTTGTGTGTGTGTGTGTGTGTGTGTGTTGTGTGTGTATGTGTGTCTGTGTCTGTGTCTGTGTGTGTGTGTGTGTGTCTGTGCGTGTGGGTAGGTGTGTGTAGGTCAAGCAGAGTAACGGACAGAAACGACGCAGAAACGACCTAACGATAATTCGAGAAGCGTTGAATGCGAACCAGACTCGGATGAATTTCAATCCCTTTCGGCTGAAACAACGACGACGTTTCTTCTTCTTCTTCTTACAGTCTTCTGCCTATTATGGTATGAATTATTCGGTCGCCTGACATCATAGGCCTACTTCGAGAACAGAGGTTGCACGACACGTGCCCTATAGCTATACAGCTCTATCGATTATACATGCGATTTGGACATAGGCCAACATGCAATAAAATAATACAATGTAATATTCATTCATTCATGCATGCATTTCAGGAATTTGATATACCCACCCTTCAAGAAATCTACTCAGAGGCGCTCCCAGCCAAACCTCGTCAGTAAAAATTAGACGTTAGCAACTTATAAAATGTAGGCGCACTACCCATTGGCAGCAGGTGAATCTCTAATGGGAGGCCATTCCAAATGGAGGGCCCAACAATTGAGAACGCTGGCTCTGCCTACTTGAAGAGCAAGCCCAAGGGAACTAAGAGTTCTCCTCTAACTCTTAGGGGAGAATCGGAGGGCTCGACGGCCAGCTGTATCAGAGACCGGATGATATATATATAATCAATCAATCAATCAATCAATCAATCAGCCGTTTATTGAATCAACAACAGCACAATTAATTAACAATCAGTCATTTTTTAAATGTTAATCTGCTGATGCCGTCAACAGGACAGCCCTAAAGGTTAAAATAATCCGCTATTGCAGGGCTGCCCCTTTTCCATATTACATTTACTGATGGCAAGACGATTTTTATGATCATATAATTATAGAAAATTCAACTTAAATAACAATAAATTTATATATATATATATATAAATCTATATATTTATTTATCTATCTATCTATCTATATTTGTCGCTCTCTCTCTCTCTCTCTATCTCTCTCTCTCTCTCTCTCTCTCTCTCTCTCTCTCTCTCTCTCTGTCACTCTCTCTCTCTGTCTCTGTCTCTCTGTCTCTCTGTATCTGTCTCTGTCTCTGTCTCTGTTTGTCTCTCTCTGTCCGTCTGAAAGTAGCAGCGCTGTGTTTCTGTCTGTTTATGTCTATTTATCTATCTATCTATCTTTCTGTTGGTAATGTCCAATTAAAAACTTGCAGAGCATCCTTCTTGAAAAATCTAATCTTAGGCGCTCTCTGTGCTAGTTGTTTATCGTTCAGTTAGCAAAACGATGCACAAAAATTTATAAGAGTCGCCAGCGGGGACCCACGCATACGCGTAACTGACGGATTGCATAGCTGTCGATGTTAAAGGCCTCCGCCGCACACAATAGCACCACTGTCCTGCCTTCTCTCAATGACTGGAAGATGACGCACGTCATCTTCTACCAATGAGAGATATCATCCCTCGAGCTTCAGGGTGCACTAGAACAGGTGGTCAGCAGCTGTCAATGTAGTTAGTTAGATCGAGGCGTTACCACTGAACAACGGTCAAGGTCACTTCAAAGATCCTCTTTCTCGTCCTCTTCCTCCTTTTTCTCCTACTCCTCTTCCTCCTCTTCCTCCTCCTCCTCGCCCTCCTCGCTTTCTTCCTCCTCGTCCTTCTCCTCTTCCTCTTCTTCCTCTTCTTCCTCCTCCTTCTCTTCCTCCTTCTCCTCCTCCGCCACTGAGACAAGTATTACCCGGTGGCTGGTGGTGTACACGGTCCGTCTATCCCAGACTCGGCCGCACATCAGGAACCCTATCCTTCCTCATCCAGTCACGTTGGCCAAGATTATCTGCGATGAAGGTTCGTCTGAAACGAAGAAAATCCGCCGCAGAAACGAAGTCCGAAACACAAGCTTAGCAACAGGAAATGACAACATGTTAGAAATGATCATTGTCACGGAGCCTGTGCACTGGGTTCATCCAGGCACCAGATAAATGATAAGCCTAAGATAAGCAGGCTCTATAAGCGCTGTATAATTGCAGTAGTATCTACATGAATGGCTTTCCACTGATGGGATATAGGCGGCGTGTCTGTTCGCCGGTTACATCGCCTTATCGCGTCGTATCAACATAGCGGATAGTCCGACGTACATCGATTTCCGCAGAAGAGATCAATCTCTTCAACGGAGGGAACTGGGGGCTGCTTCTGAGGGAGCCCTGGCCACTTCGGCCTCTGGACCTGGCGTCCGCTGCCAATCCCAAGCATTTTCGCTGCTTCTGAGCGCTCGGCCAAATCAGTTTTAGACAGACGCGATTTCCACGCGACCACACGCACGCAGAGAAAGATGCTTCTGAGGGAGCTCTGGTCAGATTTCGCGTCATTCGCAGTTCTTCCCTGTTGCGGTGTGTCAACTGGTTTTCATATTAAACGAATATATAATAATTCTTGGGACGACAGAGTATCTCGTTATATTACTGCGCAAACGCTGCATTTAGACAAGTAATCCGCCGAAATGATATAATCCTAGAAGGCATATACGACCGACGTGGCCGGTGACATGCGTTGAATTCACATCTGTATGTCTACCTGTCAATCTATTATGTAGGACGACCTATCTATCTATGTGATATCTACCTAGGTCTGTGTTTTCGTCATAGACCTATATGTTATACAATAGCACATTATAACACAATGTCTGAAACATTAGACACGCGTGCTCTTTGTACACTTGAATGGACCCTCATACACGTGTCCAATCAGCGATTAATTTGTAGTACTATTAAATGGTTAGGGTAGTTTAGTCTTGGTAGGCGCTACCTTTGAGGAGTTTCTGCTTAAACTATGCCATGTCAATTTACGAGCACATTATTTTGCAGTTAGTCTTAGGTAATGTCTGACTTTCTTTCCGGAGCTTGTATACGTGCTAATCGTGTCTGAATAGATATGTGGACAAACTAAGCAGCACATGGATCGAGACATGCAGCAGACCAACAACGTTTGTCTCTCGTTGGTCGTTTACGAAGAAGATCTGTCGATGTGTTGTCGGGTGTGAATCTCTTGCAATCAGTGTTTCTGCATTTAATCATCTGTCTGTCTACTGACAAAGCACCATTGTGTGTAGGCCTTGCTCAAGGACTCCACACATAAAATAACATATAAACACAAAATTAACACAAATGCATAGCAACAGGAGTCTTAGCTTCTTTTAAGTGGCTCACAAGACATGCAATCTGTGCTAGAGCCAATACAAGTAACCTTGTATGCTTACTAGTCCATCCTTCTGACCTTATTCTTAAAAGCTGTGATTCTTAGTCGACTTAGTGCCCAACCAGTTGCAAGCGGAATGAAGAGTCAGCCATAGAAGCGAGACTGCGAGACAGACATCGACAGTGTTCGTCATAGTCTGGACTGCGCCACAGCTGCACAACTGATCAGAGAGGCCTCTGACCCCCATTTGTTAAGGTCAATGTGCAGCAGCAACCCTGGCCCGTTCGAAATCGGTTTAATGTAGATAAAGGTCGTCGAGCCAACTTGAAACCTGGAGGATAGACAGACTGTATATACCCGACAGAAAAGTGGATAGTTACATCTGCTGCTATCCACTGAACCTCTGTGCTGTGATAGATGCCATGGCTGTCCCCAGGTGGCATGTCCAACCAGGAAAGGCGGCGTGTGATGGGAGCAGAGGGATCGTTACAGGGCTGTAAATCTGTGTTCGCATAGATCTTTCTCAGCAGCTGTGATGTGTCCACCGAGACAGCAATACTGGCCAAACCATTCCACAAGTCTACAACTCTCTCAGAAAAGAATTTCCCTTTCGGTTTCTTAAATAATTTATACCTGTGACTTTGAGTCGTCATTTGTTCGGTACTAATGCGCAGAACTTCTCTCGTCACTGCATTTCATTTCCAATGATTAGCCTCAATCGGTTTTCCTCTGCTTCTCCTTCTCTCCAATGTTGGCCCAATAGCTTTTCAACTTTTCTTCCATCTATAGGTCCTTGTAACTCCGTATCTTTTCTTTGCACATTCTCCAGTCGTTCTATATCATATTTCGGGTATGGATTCCATGTCTAGATGCAGTGGCTTTTGTGGCTGTGCAATGCCATTCAATGCTGTTGCCTCATAAGTGATTTGTACGAGCTCAGTATTTCATTCTTGTCTCTGCTTACTAGTTTCCTCCTTATCATACATGAGATTGCCTAAACCTTTTTCGATGCTACAGTACATTGCCTTGAGGGTTTGTGTTTTCATGCTTAATCACTCCAGTCCTTTCTCTTCGTCACACACCTTCAATGCCTTACACCATTTCATACGAAGACTCTTTGTTTGCAGCACTGTAATAACTGTTGTCATTGATGGTGCAGAGATTGAGCAAGTCCACCAATTTGGTTGAATTTGATATAAAGACGCCGAGATTAAGAGAAGGATAGCAATGGAAAAGGAAGAGAGGAGCACTTCTTAGAGAAAGACTGAATCGCGATCTAATGAATAGAATGTTGAAAAGCCTTAAGTGGAGCATGACACGGAGGACATAGACTATTGGAAAGCTAGAAATGGAGAAGCATTTGAAATGTGGCTATACGGGGAAGATTGGCCAGATCAGTTGGAGAGATTATAAAATCAACGAAGAGATGCAAGAGGAGAGCAATGGTCAATACAATAAAGAGGAGACAAGTGAACTTGATTGGCAAACACCGCGTTTCCACATTTGCTCCTAATTACAGGGTTCGCAAAATAGACCGACGTACTAACGGTTAGTACAATATAAATTTTGAACACCATTATCTGAACCTTTCATTTTGCTGATCCTCTTACTAGATAATTGAAAACTATATGAAGAAAAAACTTCAGGTAAATCTGGTAGACAACAGTTGCACCTAATGCGATGTAACTGGACATTAAAGCCCGTGTGACGAAGAAAGAGCCAGAAAAACCCGAGATGGACAGCTCTGGCTGAAATTCGAGCTAATCACGAGATTTGAACGACAGCAGAATTGAAACTGGGAGAGAAGAAGCCATCACGATCAGGGAACAGCGAACAGCAACACTGTGTCAGAAGGTCGAATTATAATGTTATGTCAGATTCTATGCAGAAGATAGAAGAGAGGCAGCTGAAAAGGTGGAAACCAAACATGACAGACAAACATGCAGAAAGGAGCAAAGAAAGAAAATGACGAATGCAAGATAGGAAGCAAGAGGACAGAGAGAAGGACTGAGAGACAGACACAAAGCTGAAAATGGAGACAGACAGAAAGCTGAAAATGGCGACCATAAGAAGGAAAAGAAGGAGAGAGTCGTTCATCTCCGTTCAGTGGCGAAATTGTAATAAACGGTACTAAGAATAAGCAATAAAAATATTGATGTAAATACGCGTTTCAGTGTAGGTCTAGTATATTCGCTCTCCTCCGCAGATGAACTATTGCTTTCTGCCTCCTGCTGCGATTTATGCGTCGACGACGGCGGCTGTTGAATACGTGCAACAGGATGAAAAGAGATTCGGCGCCAGTCTGTTTGTTCCGAAGTCCAGTCGTTTCTGGATTAAGCGCAGAATTAATGACGACGTACGGTTTGAAATATGGAAGATGGGGAGAAGGGAAGAAGGAGAGGAAGACGAAGGAAACTGGAAAGACTTTGGAACGGACTCTGATAGACGGAAGAGAGCGTCGAAGGAACTGAGGACCGATGATGAGGAAAGTTAAGGAGAGGCAGAAGAAGTGCAGCAGAGGACGATCGGATTCAAGAGAACTCAACTCATGGCTTCGGTTCCACATCGATGTTAGACCAGATATTCAGCCACAAATAAATTCGATCAGACTGCCACCTATATGACCACTGTGACGACAACAATGATGATGACGATGATGATGATGACGATGATGATGATGAGGAGGAGGAGAAGGAGGAGGCGGAGGAAGAGGAGGAGGCAGAGAACAGCGAATATGAGGATGATGATGATGGAGTTGGTGGTGGGAGGATGGTGGTTGGTGGCGGTCATATGGTGGTGGTCGTGGTGATGATGTATTTAGTTGATGACAGCGACGTTGGTATGGACGATTGTTTATTTATTATGGATGATGATAATAATGATGATGAATGAAGAGGATGAAAATGATACTAATGAAAGTAACAAAAATGAGGTTTACGACCAGAGCTGTCTGAGTGTCATGTAGCCTTTGGACGGTCAATTTAGAACAAATGAACGGCTAAAGAGAGTCAATCCGGATAATTAGTTGAGTGGTCCTGCGTATTATTTTCCTCTGGATATAAACTGCTTTGAAAATAACATCACGAAGCATTGTTTAGTCTGAAGCTATATACGAAGCATAAAATAGCAAAGGCTTTCGTTGAAAAGTGCACATTTCTGCCTAATTGGACTAATGTCCGATATTTGTTCCGCTTTCGTTATTGCATTAGTTTTTGTTGCATTTCGATTCGTTGCCTGTGGCTGGTGGCCAGTGGTGGGCCGTATTTAGAAATCCGGTTGGTTTCTGCTAGTAACAGAAGCACATTCGCCAGAAACAGAAACACATTCGCTAGAAACAGAAACACATTCGCTAGAAACAGAAACACATTCGCTAGAAACAGAAACACATTCGCCAGAAACAGAAACACATTCGCTAGAAACAGAAACACATTCGCTAGAAACAGAAACACATTCGCTAGAAACAGAAACACATTCGCTAGAAACAGAAACACATTCGCTAGAAACAGAAACACATTCACCAGAAACAGAAACACATTCGCCAGAAACAGAAACACATTCGCCAGAAACAGAAACACATTCGCTTCGCTAGAAACAGAAACAGAAACAGAAACACATTCGCTAGAAACAGAATTCGCTAGAAACACATTCGCCAGAAACAGAAACACATTCGCTAGAAACAGAAACACATTCGCTAGAAACAGAAACACATTCGCTAGAAACAGAAACACATTCGCTAGAAACAGAAACACATTCGCTAGAAACAGAAACAGAAACACATTCGCTAGAAACAGAAACACATTCGCTAGAAACAGAAACACATTCGCTTCGCCAGAAACAGAAACACATTCGCTAGCAGAAACAGAAAACAGAAACACATTCGCCAGAAACAGAAACACATTCGCCAGAAACAGAAACACATTCGCCAGAAACAGAAACACATTCGCCAGAAACAGAAACACATTCGCCAGAAACAGAAACACATTCGCATTCGCTAGAAACAGAAACACATTCGCTAGAAACAGAAACACATTCGCTAGAAACAGAAACACATTCGCTAGAAACAGAAACACATTCGCCAGAAACAGAAACACATTCGCCAGAAACAGAAACACATTCGCCAGAAACAGAAACACATTCGCTAGAAACAGAAACACATTCGCTAGAAACAGAAACACATTCGCTAGAAACAGAAACACATTCGCCAGAAACAGAAACACATTCGCCAGAAACAGAAACACATTCACCAGAAACAGAAACACATTCGCTAGAAACAAAAGCACATTCGCTAGAAACAGAAACACATTCGCTAGAAACAAAAGCACATTCGCCAGAAACAGAAACACATTCGCCAGAAACAGAAACACATTCGCCAGAAACAGAAACACATTCGCCAGAAACAGAAACAAAAGCACATTCGCTAGAAGCAGAAAAACATAAACTCAAGCACATTATATCTTGAGAGGCTGCCAAGAGGCACTTGAGGCACTGTGGCTTTAGAACCAAAAAACTCAGAGCGACTCAACATAGAAGACAAAGGATTCTCAACATATCTGGACAAGGTAGAATGAACACTAAGCTGGCAGAGAAAGAATGAAATGACAGGAAGAAATGTCTTTCGAAGAAGAATTTTATACACTGAAAGCAGATGAGATACAGTATCCGTGGTCTGAAGTTAAAACGATAAGAGAAGAGATTAGAAGCGACAGACAGACAGACAGACAGACAGACAGTGAGAGAGAAATGAGAGAAAGACCAACAGAGCAACTGACAGGAGACCATTAAAGATGATGAAGTAAAATGCTTCGACCTGTCACAGAATGATGCGAAATGAATGATGCTGCTGAAGAGAGAAGAACGAGAAGAACGAAGGCCTTGTCTTGTGCTGCCCGATGCATTACAGAGCGAACGCCTAGAAGTACAGAGAGTCTCGTTGGGCTTTTATTGGCATTCGAACGACGACGTTTCTTTGTAAGAGGTTTGACGTCTTCCTAACTAAGACGCTAATCACTCAATTTCTAGTTTCCATTACGTCTCTGACCATTTCCCTCTGGCCCCTGCAGCGCTGCATATATACTGCAGTGGGCCATTCCGGATGCCCCCTCCCCAGTTCCTTATCCCTTCGTTCTTGTTTATGCAGACGATGGTCGCCATGTTGATTTTGACGAAGAGGCCAAAGTGTACTTTGGATTGCAACGCATTTATCTTCATTACCATGGGACATGAATGGACGCATCAAAGCAACGAACACTCATACAAACACACACGTACAAACAGAGAGAGAGATAATGCGCTGTCCACTGTTGCACGGAGAAGCAATGAGTCTGAGACAATAAGACCACCATTAGAATACATATCGATGAACCCATTACGTCTCAACAACAACAAAACACGCGCACACATTCAGACATACATACGAAGACGAACACAGACCCTTAGGAGTTTCTGAAGGTTTGCCTAATTCATACACATCCATGTGAACTCTTTGATGGGTTAGCATATTTTGCCTATGATATAATAATCTGTCTGCGTTTCGGAAACCATGTTATGATTATTTAGGCAAACAGATCTGTATAAATCAAGCTATGAGGTTTGCTTCATAGTTGGCAGTCAGTCGTTGATTTTATAATGGATAACTGTTACAACGCGAAGGCTTACTCTTCTGCTTAGGCATAATTTCGATAACCTTTATCAATTTTTGCATGGAGTAACATCTATAGCACAATAACGTTATGCTGCATAGCGTAATAACTATTGCAGATAATTATAATCTGAATATTATTATTATTATTATCGGGTTTTTTGTTGTTGTTGTGTTTGCTACTAGAATTTTTAAATGGTAAAGTTCAATTGATAAGTTAATAAGTAAGCAAGCAGTGTTCGGATGACTAGAGAAATCCCTTCGTGCAAGGCGTGCTTCCTCACACGTAGGCGAAGGCCAAACAACCCGTTCAGAGTTGACAGATGACACGATGTTTGGCCGTCCGTCTTTGCTAATGTACTAGAGCTGCATTGAAGTAGATTCCTGGTAAACAGCGTCTAAACAACGCTGACTGTATCAGAGCTTTCAACCAACGACAGCAGAACACTTGAGAAGAGAAGAAGAGGGTCTCTTCAGCGCTGGTCTGTTTTTCACAGAAACTTAACGATTTCCTGACGCAACTGGAATTCCTGCATATTGCACTTTCGAAGATCTGTACACACTCGGATTGTTTGTCGATGATGGATTGGCGGATGTCAGAGTCAGTCGGATCTGTCTCTGCTTCGAGAGAGAGAGAGAAAGAACACTAATACACGACTAAATATTCCGCTCATATCTCCATATATCTATTTCACCAAAATTGCTGCCAGATGATGGATCGTTGTATGCCATTCTTCTTATCTGCATATTGGCTCCAGTTGGACCAGAGAGACATATTCTGTTTACCTTACTTTGTAGTACAGTCCATTACAATCCACGAGACAAATCGTGATCTAGAGTTTTTGATGCTATTTTGACAGCAAAGGGAAGAGAAGCCACTTGCAGTTGAAGTCGGTCTGGACCTCTTCCGTATTTGCAAAAGTTTCTTCTGCATTCAGAAGACAATTTAAACACGGATAGATGATGTTTTTCTTCAGAAGAATTCTGCGTAGGATGTTGGCAACATGTTTACAACCTAAGTCACTCAATTGCCTAGGGTTAGTGAATACTTATAAGCATGATAAACAGGAGCGCATTCATTACCTCAGAGGCTGGAATCAGTTTAATCTCCATCAAAGTTGGTTGAGACGAATATTCACATGACTTGATAATTCTCATAATAATCATCAATGCAGACGACTTTAAATTTTGGCACTAATTAAGAGACATGGCATTAATTGCCTTTGCATCGTTTCATGATCACAATAAAAATTAAAACAGAAAAACGCTACATGAGTACTTTGTTTAGCTTGATTGCTAACACAATAAGGAATATTATAAATATTCAAAGAACTTATTTTGATCCATATGCTGCATACTTGCAATGCCTTCTCAGCACAAATCAGTTTTTAAGTGCACATGCATGGGAGCTTTCTCAGGAACAGAGACATATATTTATATAATTATGTGTAAATATAGATATTTCTATTTTTTTATGACTGCCGCAATGTTATTATTTTGAATATTTGAATGACGTGCGTTCAAATATTCTTTAATGAGAAGCGGTTTCTTTGATTAAAGAGGATCCAATAAACTCAGCCTTATTGTCACATGTGTGGCGGAGGAGCGACGCATGGAACGAAGAGGATGTAGAAGAAATAAAAACGGAGCAGCATAAACAAAGAAATTCGATTTGAGAAGTGGGGGGGTTTGACGTTTTTGGACATAAACTGGGGGGTTGTTGATTTCCATTAATATAACGGCCTGCAGTACGAAAATTAGCATAAATGTATCATACATGACATCTAAAACACATGTTTTCTCGGACCAATACACCCAAGGATCCCTCCAACTCAGAGACATCAGTGGTTGAACGCACTTCTTATCACTTCAGGTCACGCTTATTGAAGATGCCAAGCCGAACCCCCTCATGACGTGGAGTTTTAGGCTTGGCAATGAAGGTGATGTAGGTGACAGTTGATTAAGGTAGCCTTGTAGCAAATATCTAACGACCTGTTAGACACTTGCTGTGCACGTATAGGTAGGCTACCTCAATCTTCAAACAGTGCATGGTCCCTCTGTAAAGCTAATGAGGCTAATAACAGATGTTTCCTATTAGATTTCCGGCCAGCAGATCCCTGTAATGGATAAGAGCAGCTATAGTGGACTGTGTGCTGCAAAACTGCCTTTCAGTGCTATAGAGGTGCAGTCGTATAGTGTTGGGGCGTAACTGGTTGCTGAATGTTATATTCATAATAATCACAGACTAGGGAATTTTACTGTTTCTTGACTAGTACGTGTTGAGAGTAACTGTAGTCATTAAGCATCAACATTCAACATCAACAGAAATTCTCGACACCTAGAGAAGGCAGTCTACAGGCCTACAGATTACAGACAATCTCTGGGGAGAATTCGGATTATTAGCTTAAGTGCTATTTGGCGTAATATTTTATTTCGGTTACCAGCAACGGGAAATTTCTTAGTGGTGAGTTATAATAATTTAGAATTTTACACTTTTCTACGTATCTAAATTCACCACCACGTTTTGATTTAGCTTAATTTTTTAAATTCTTAGTCCTGTTCTTTTCTGAAACATTTTGCATTAGAAGTTCGATCATCACATAATTAAATGGTAGACAATCGCTGCATTAGAGCTCTGTAACATTAAGAAAGTTAATTGTTGGCCTACTAGCCAATATAAGATGCTATTTGGCTGATAATATGCTAGCGATACTATTATTAGCAGCTTAGCTGGCATATCGCCAATGCTGAGAAAGCAGTTAATCTGCAGCTAATAGGTCTACAGCTGATATTAGAGCTGTTGAGAAACTGTGCCGATTTACTTTTCTATACTGTAACTTGCACTGTCTGAAATGCAATTGCCATGATTAGGGTACTTATTAGGCCTTACTGTGATTATACTGAGGCTGACAGGAAGCAATACAGAACTACTTTATAATACTAACACCTTTACGGTTAGTACAATAAAGATTCAAAGCCTTTGATTCGTTATCTTACAATCACAGTTTCATATTTCTTTATCAACCGCTGTGCACTGGCAGTCATCCTACCAAACTGATATTAAATTCAAATAGAATTGGTGCACATTCGAATAAAGATGCAAACTTTAAATTATTTGCTTATGTTGTACCTTTACCAATTGCATTGCATATAACATAGACGCTTAGAATAAAGTTATTATTCCATTCTACCGGTCACTGGTGCTTTGTTAGCTGTGAAATTTATTATTATAATATTATGTAGTCGTCACTGGTCTGAACATGTGTGGCGGAGGAGCGACGCATGGAACGAAGAGGATGTAGAAGAAATAAAAACGGAGCAGCATAAACAAAGAAATTCGATTCATTAAGATTGACAGACAGCATTTGACAGGTATACATACAGACATACAGACAGACAGATAGACAGGCGCAGGGACAGGAACAGCGACACGGAGAGAGATACATAGACAGTAGGATAGCAGTCTTAGTACTATAGAGGCTAAGCAATTCAGACATTGTTTTTAACAGTTTCATATTTCATCAATTTCATATTTGTATATTTCAACAATATCCTATATATTAATTATATGTAGGATATATCGTCGTTGCTACGAACTTTGGGGCACAATGGACGCTTTGTTTCCACGAATATCTCTGTTGCACTGCTCGCACTGCCTGTTCCAGAGTCATTCCTGTCCATTCTTTTGCAACATCAATCCACATCAGGTCTTCCTCTCCTCCTTATTCCGTATGGATAAGATATAATATTATACGTAGGCCCTATATGCAGCCTAAAATACATGTCTCTGAATTTTGTATAGTAATTTCGACTGAATGACATTTCGAACGGATCGACAGGAGCTGAACCGAACTTATTTCCATATTCTTCTGCCATCTGCCGTAGGCTGTAAATAGTCAGTTGCACGAACTGAACAGTTGCCATTCAGTGTATCTATGTTACGAAGGCACTGACCCACATACTTGCTCACGATGAATCGTCCACGCTCCTGTATGTGTATTTATACCTGTGTGTGTATGTTGGCGTCCTCCTCTATACTGAAGTATATTCGTATATTTCGTTCATAACTTTTTCAGGCTAATCATTGCATTAAATATCAATCTGCGCAAGTGCAACCCAGCGCTGCCGCCTGGCGATCAATCATGGCGCCCATCTACCTTCATTTCCTCATAGTTCACGTGACGTAGTCGTCGTCGTCGTCGTCATCATCGTCATCGTCGTCGTCGTCGTCGTGTTTTAGTTGTCGTCTAACGGGATTACTCTTGATTTTTCCCTTTCGCTCATGAGCCGCAATCATCCTCTACTCTTCCGTTCGTCTGTCGGTAGGGGGGGGGTCCGCCGCCAGAGGACGCCGCATTTCCCGCCAAGCGGCGGCTCAGAGCAGACGACAACGAACGCAGTATGCATGGCGAACATAAAGAAGAATTAGCGGCGTTCTCATATGACAACATAAAATGGCCGACTGAAACCAATTCAATATAATCCTTCTTCGGTTCCCTTTCTCCGTCTCTACTATATCAGTTCCTGTCCTTGTCTCTGTGAATTTCTCTCTTAGTTTGTCAGCTCGTATCTTTGTTCCTTTCATGAGATCATTTTCTATCTTTGTCTATCAGCTTACATTTATCTCACTCCATCTATCTCTCTTTCTATCGTTCTCTTTATCTTTTCTGTTTCTGTTTCTCCCCCTCTCTCTCTCTCTCTCTCTCTCTCTCTCTCTCTCTCTCTCTCTGTCTCTCTCTCTCTCTCTCTCTCTGTCTCTCTGTCTCTCTCTCTCTCTCTCTCTGTCTCTGTCTCTCTGTCTCTCTGTCTCTCTCTCTCTCTGTCTCTCTGTCTCTCTGTCTCTGATAGTTTCTACGTGTGCCTCGTTGGTCACCTGTCCTACGCTCTATCATCCCGTTTGTCTCTGTCCGTTTCTATATCTGTCTGTTTGAGACAAACTCGTATTTTGTCTTCGCGTTTGTGTGTTCATTCTGCTGAAAAACACGCTTTTGTTTCAGTTGACGAGAGAGAGAGAGAGAGAAAGTGAGAGAGAGAGAGAGGGGCAAGGAGGAGAGAGAGAGAGAGAGAGAGAGAGAGAGAGAGAGAGAAAGAGAGAGAGAGAGAGAGAACAGAGGGGCAGAGGAGGCAGAGGGGGGGAAGAGAGATCCGTCTCATAAGCATTAACGCAAACATGGAACTCGTGTCTCCACATGTTCAATGACATCGTCCATCTTATTGCATTCGGTCGAATATTGCGTGTTTTCTCTCTCTCGTTCTTTTGTTGCTCATCGTCTCACAAAAGGATTGAAATAAAGTCAATTAGGACCAGGATGAAGGCTGTTCTAGCCATCTCGGATCGGAGGGACTGTTTTTATTTCATGTTTATAGACCTCTGCTCTATTAACAGCAATAATAGAATCATAGTAAAAATAATAACAACAGTATTGAGATAATGAGAATAAAGCTGTAGGACTGCAACAACTTGGAATAACTAAGAGAACAATTATAAGGAAGAAAGATAATACTTGTGATAATCATCAACACTACCATCATCACCGTCATCATCATCGTTATAGCGATGACGTCTGTCTGAGTTGCAGTCTTATCCGAATGATACTATACTGAGCAGATGTAATAAAGGAGCGACAAATAAACTGTCGTTGGGTCTATTTCAAAGCTTTGCTCATGGTTAATAACTTTAAACTGGCGAACGATATTGTATTGTATTGTATGTATTGTATTGTATTGTATTGTATTGTATTGTATTGTATCAAAGATTTATTGTATTGTATTGCGCCTTGTATTGTAGAATAACTATTCATTGAAGCGCTTGTCAGCACGAAAACCCCGGGGTAAAAGAAACGTCTTTAAAGAACGAGAGACCCCTGGGAGAGAGAGAAAAGAGGAAAAACTAGTCATCAGTTTAGCCCTTAATGAGGGGGAAGGTCATTCCAAGTAGAGGGACCAACCACAGCAAATGCCCGGCATTGAGCCAAGGCAGTCCTAGTCCTAGGAACAAAAGATCTAGCCAATCAGCAGAGCGCAAGGAACGAGATGAGGTCGCAGATAACGGCTTTCCCATATAGTCAGAAAGATACTTTGGGGCACTGCTCAGCTGCGCCTTTGAGACTAGAAAGAGGATCTTATAATGGATGCGCGCAGTGATTGGAAGCCAGTGCAAGACATCAAGCAAGCATATAATGTAGAGATATGCGAAAAGCATAACAATTAATATCATCACAAGAGAAGTTGACGTCGACAGACAACAGACAATATTCATAGATATATATTCATAGATATATACATATATGCATGTCTGTATGCACGTATGTATATCTGTATGTTTATCTATATGTGTGTCTGGGTGTCTGTATACTATGCATGTCTGTATTTTTATGTGTATGTATGCATTACATATATATATAGTATACATATATATTATATACATGTACATATGGGTAGTTTGCCTGGATAAAAGGATAAGAGAACAATAATAAGGAAGAAAGATAATACGGATGATATTTATCTGTTTCATTTCCTGAGATCTGCTGCATGTTATATGAAACCTTCGACAGACGGTTATAATGTCAGTGTTATAATGTCAGTGTTATAATGTCAGTGTTATAATGTCAGTGTTGATAAGGAATATTCATCTGTTTCATTTCCTGAGATTGACGAAACAAAATGCACCTGCATGCCGCGGTGTGTTTTTGGTTCTCCTCCTCTAATCCGCAATTTTCTCTATTCAATTCAATTCCATTGATGAAGGTGTTGCAATGGAATAGTTGCCATCTGGTTTGATTATCATCACCGTATACACCAACGGAACAATTCATATCATCAAAAGAGAAGTTGACGTCGACAGACAGACTGAGTTGAATACGTTCATGGTATACCATCTGCTGCATGTTAGAGGAAAACCTTTGACCTATAGAGTTCTAATGTCAGTGTTGCTCTTGAAAATGCCAGCATCTGCATGGGTTCTCCATCTATATCTGGAGAGAGCACAACTAAACGTAGACGTAATAAACAACTCTATCACACTGTAAATTGTGCTTGTGGTGAAAGGTAGAGATCAGCGGGCGGGCGGGTGTGTTCGATGGTGGTATATCCTGTTGCGCTGCAGTGACTTATAATGCAATGAAATGGTGGCTGACAGCTGCAGACGGGGTCTAACTCATAACTGACACCTCATATACATGTAGGTGGTGTAATAATGCATCAGAATTAGGGGTCTGCGGGTATACCCGTACCCGCGGGTTTACCCGTACCCGATCCGTACCCGGGGTCGGGTACGGGTCGGGTACGGGTTGGATCCTCACGGGTACGGGTATACCCCAGCACCCGTACCGACGGTGAAGTTTTGGTGCTACAATGTTTCCTTTGCATATAATAGTGAATCTTGCACCGCCAAAGACTTACTTACTTATAGGTTAACTTGCACATCCTAAATCTAAGTGCCATATGCCTGCACGCATATACATATACACATATGTACATATACACATATATACATATACACATATGTATTCTCCTCCTCCTCCTCCTCCTCCTCCTTCTTTTTAATATAGTATAATAGTAGAAGTATTATATCGTCATTATCATCCGCATCGTCATCATTACCATCCGTTCCTGACGCCAGTCATTTGGCGGCGATGGGTAAGAATAAATGCTCTGCCTTGTCCTACTGCACTGCCAATACCACTACTACTACCAATACTAGTACTACTACTATCATCAACAGCCTATTTATTATTATTACTACATGGTGAGTTGTAAGCCTATTAGCCTGGCAGGGACTGCATGGGACTATGGGAAGTCGTGTTAATGACGTGGCGGATATGGTACGGGTACGGGTATACCCGCGGGTACGGGTCGGGTGGGTAGTAATTTTGAGTACGGGTCGGGTACGGGTACGGGTAACGGTCCTGTGTTACGGGTACGGGTCGGGTAGCAAAAATGCTATACCCGCAGACCTCTAATCAGAATGCCTGCTGAGGCTCGACATTCGGCTGTCCAGCATCCAGGCCACTGCAACTGTCAGAACTCCTTGCGCTCTGCAAAACGATACGCGTCTACAAAAAACAGTAAAAATACAAGGGCTTTGAAAGTGTATGTGTATATCAATGTATGCATGTATGTATGCGGTATGTATGGATGGCTGGATGAATGGATATATGGATGGATTATTATGTATGTATATAATATAAGTATGCATGTATGTATGTATGTGTATGGATGTATATATATATATTTATTTTTATGTATGAACGTATGTGTGTATAAATGTATGTATGTGAAACTATGTATGTAAGTATGTATATTGTATGTAACTATGTATGTATGTATGTATGTATGTATGTATGTATGTATGTATGTATGTATGCATGTATGTATGCATGTATGTATGTATGTATGTATGTATGTAATGGATAGGTCCTATTCTCAAAGTTAGGAAACAATTGCTAGGCTGCTAAATTTAAATCTGTTGGCTGTGAAGTAGTCATACAGCTAAACCAAAGTGATAAGGATGACCAATCATCTGTTAGAGTAAGGGTCTCTGGTCCTAAGGTTTTGCCAGTGAAGACCACTTCCTTCCGCTGGTTCCCTTTGTGTCAACGTTCCTTTGTGTCAATCATTGGCTTGACGGTTTGTATATAAACGGATGGCTAAAAATCTAACAATGCCAATAGGATTGTGATCGTTTGTCTTAGCTAATATTGGCAGCTGTACTTGGACTTGGGATTTTTCCATCCTGGCTACAGACAGTAAACAGACTGGTTGGAATATGTATTGCTTGTACTTTCAATTAAGGGTGTAAACGGGAAACCGTCTAAACCTAAACCAGATATAAACGGGGGCGTGAACGTTGCTATGTTTCTTGGCGCTGCTTATGTAATCAGGCGCAGGCGTGTCTACTGGCACACGCACTTCGACCGATCGTCGTTTCATGATAAATTGCGCACAAATTAAACGTAAGCTTTCGATAAACAACCAATTATCGACTGCTGCAGATGCGGACAAAGTGCATCTCCTCAGATCGATAGGCAGAGAATTCCTCCTCGTTCTGCACATCAAGTGTTCAACTGTTCACCTGACGAAGCTACTAAACGATGACGACAGTGTTATTAGCGCTATTTATAGCTTCGTCGTCGTCGAGTGGCGTTCATTATGCACTCATTGGACCTCGGTCTAAACCTCGCACTGACTGACCGCTCTCCATCGATGCATCACACGGTTAATGGCAGACAACCAGTCAAGCGTCATGTAATACTGCTTCGGCTTCAAACGGACAGTCAATTGCGGTGCATGAAGAGGCAATAACGAAGCAGCTGCAGCCCTCTGGTGCACGCCATATGCAGACGAGGAGAGGAGGCCTCGGAATTCAGACCATCCGCAAATGCACTTTTTAGACGCCGCTTGTTTGTTATGTCCAGCAGACTGCACAGCAGATACTGCAGCGAAAAACTACGCAGCACTGTTCATCTGATGTGCCATCATTCCATGTTGTCATTACCCCATGTGCCATCCATCCATGTACCATCCATCCATGTGCCATCACCACATCTGCCATCGCCCAATGTGCATAGTCTTTAAAAAACAGACAATCCATCAATTCTGTTCTACAGGATGGTCCAAAATATCTCTACCTCAAAAGCCTTCTGTTATAAGACTTTGAGTGTTTTTGCTGAGTTCGTTTATGTTCACGTTTACGTCTGAATAATAATGATCATCATCAGATAAGGGTTCAAAGGGCATCATCAGATATGCATAACAGATAAGAGCATCATCAGGCTACGTGTTCGGCTCCATGCATATGACGACGGTGATGAAGTTTTGAGAAACGAATACTACGAGAAGAAAGAGACTTTTTGGATAAGAATGGGACAAATGGGAAAGATGCCAACGCAGTGTGATGTCCTTTTTACGGATTCTCCTCTGAAGGGACTATGTGCCGAACTATCGCGCAGGTTCTCAGTGTCAGAGTGGCAAATATTACAAATACAGGTAAGACTGTAAAGCCCATGCTGTCGACTCAGAGCCTCTCAATACAGTTGTGCAAATAAGAGAGACTGTTGTTGTAGACCGACCGATCGTTCTTCTCTGCTGAGGTGAACTTGGGTCTGGACTGGGCGATAGAATCTGGTCTACAACGAATGGTCCTCCTCGAGTTCATCCTACTCAACGGATTGATTAGCAGAGGCTGATGTTATTAAGCCGCTTCTCGACGATCCAACACGTTCAGTGTTTACAAAAGGATTGCAATCCTGCAACTGTAGTCGAGATCTTAGTGGCCAGCATTTTATAAATATGTGCCTAGTGGACCGTTGGTTGTCAGAATTTGGCCCGGGTGCTAATCACAGTACACGGGCCTGCATTAGCCTTAATGCGGCCCTGGGTGTGTGTATCATTTTAATCCACGCATGACCGTGGAATTTTAAGCGGTACTGAATGGGGTCAGCTGGTTGCTCCTCTGGTCCGAATTAGCACAGAATTCTCGCTGTTAACGGTCCAACTCTCTGGAGTAGGTTTCCAATCATTCTATGAGTGCCTCGGTCTTACTTTACCCTAATTAATTCCGTAAGCATCTGTAACAATTCTATTCGATCCTGGAATCAGGTTTACACCAATAGGTGTCAACGGTAGAAGAAAAACAACCATGTCGATCCCGCTACATGGAGTCGTCCAAATACAATGTAGTGTTGTATACAGGTGATAGCAACAATGGTTAGATTCGTATACGTACAAGGTGTAATAGATAGTTTTGTATTCTTACTGACTCTGCACAAAACTCTATGGACTCTGAGCTTTGCAGTATCCATCCTTCAATATCCAGTCCATCATCATATTTTTTACAACACTTATTTAGCCTTCATACGTTTTTCGAATCGTCATGTATTCTGTGGTCCTTCAGTGCTTCGGCTATATGGACTACATTATGGACTATCTGGACTACCTGGACTATCTGAATTCATTTTAGCCATGGCCACGGCCATTCTTAGGAAGTCTTTCACGTCGACTCTTTACATATCAACGCCACATCCCCATCTCGAATGCATCTTGTCTTCGTAAGTCCTCCTGTTCTTAAGGTCCATCTTTTCTACAGCGAATGGCGAATGGCGGTCTCTGCTAAGAAGAAGTCGCTGAAAATTCCTACCATGCGCTAAATAACTCTTCGGTCGGCTAAAAGCCGGAATTGTTTTGAGTGACGGATGAATGGAATCCATTGAAGAGACTAACGAAAGCCAGAGACGAACTGAAAGAAAACAATCCACGTCGACTAATTCAAACCCAGCCTCCCCTCCCTTCCCACAGAAGGAAGCGATGCAGGGACAACTTCTCTCCCTTACCCTTCCATCCGCCATTATTAAGCTCAGTCCCAGAGGTCTATATCCAGACAGGATGCCTTTGACCTTCTGCTAACCTATATAATAGTATAGTATATATATAGTTTTTGCTATATATATATATATATATATATATATATCGACTGATATCCTCTTTTGCGGGACAATATAAACCTATAATATAAAGTGGGGTTAACAGATATGCTTATATGGATAAAGGTATATGTATGTATTTATATGTATATGTATGTATGTATGTATGTAAGCATGTACATATGTATATGTATGCATGTATATATAATAATTAGGTGTATATTATTATATACGAACTGTTGGACTGCGAGAGGCCATTTTGTCAGCCAAGCAGCAGCGCTGCGTTGCATTTAGAGTACGTCATCTAGTGGCAAAATTAGGAAATATTAGTTTTGTGGCGCCGTTCGTTGTTCGGTCGTCAACACACGGATGGTCGACTGCGCAGAGGCAGAGACAGAGACAGAGGCAAAGACAGAGACAGAGACAGAGACAGAGACAGAGACAGAGACAGAGACAGACAGACAGACAGAGACAGACAGAGACAGACAGAGACAGACAGAGACGGAGAAGCGAGGAGGGACACCTCTGCTGCTTCGTGCTTCATGGGCGTCGTCGTCACTGAGTGGGTGCCACTCGGCTGCTGTTATTTATGGGTTTTCGGCGCCCAGTAATTTCTCTCTCAATCAGTAGTTGTGTCCAGTTTCTCTGGGTCTGTGAAGATATATGACAGTGCAGCAGCAGAAGCACGGATCTCCTCCTCCGATGGGGTTTCTTTCCATCTCCAAACAACGCAGCGTGCAATTACCTCAGCTCCTCACTATGTCAATCACAAGAGACAGACATACATGTATACATACACAGGCGAAGAGTAGTTTCTCAGCTGATGACTATAGGTGCAAATCCTATTCCATTCCGCATCACTCGTTGCCCAAGTTTCCAGGAACGCATTCTGATGCTCCTCAGCCAGCCATGTATGGTAAGAGGACCACGATGAAGGAGGACCAATTGAGGCAGTTGATCGACACCGACCGCTTCGGGTGAGTATACTTGAATCGTCAGATCCCTGACCAGCACTGGAGCTGCTCGGCTCCTGATTCATGGGTTGGTCCTGCAGGAGGTCTGGTGGCCGACAGCAGGAGTAACAATTGCTGATGGCTACACCATTAGTAGGTAAATCCTTAAGCTTCCTGATGCTAAGTTAAGCATTCGGCGAAGGTCTTCTACTATGGCCATCCGGGTTTATTACCAACCTGACGACTGCTGCCCTTTGGTCAGTGTCGAACTCCAAGCTACGATGGCAAGCGTCCGAAAATCGTTCATAAACACCCAGAAACAGCGGCGACAAAGATAAATATTTTCCACGGACGCACACTAGGCCATTTTTGAAAACCGAATAACGAAACTAGTCAAGCAAAAACCGAGTTCGACCAACCAAGTGATAAAAATTGACACGTGTATAGAAAAACCATGCGGCCATCTTGGTCGATCGCATGCAATTGTGGCAGAGGTCATTGTTCGTCAAGGATGGCATGACATGGCAGCCTCTCCTTCTAGTATAGTCTATATCTTGCACTGCTGTGCTCTGTCTATCTCTCCCTCGCTCTGTGTTTCTTCCCTTTCCTTTTATCATGCTTCACCTGTTGCTTGTCTTCGTCTCTTGTTGCCAAGAAGCCGGAGGCTAAACACGATAGAAATCCCGATTGCCAAAAATACAGTTGAAGACAGACAGAAAAGCAGGCAGACAGGAAGGCAGACAGATAAGCTTCGTCGAAAGCATTAAGCCTACATGACTTGTATGTGTTCCTCCTGCCTTTGTTTATGCGTGTATGTTAGTGAGCTATCCTCAGAGGATAACATCGTAAGTGCTTACATATGCCGACAATAGACTTCGTCTGCCCGTCTGTGTTTCTGACATCTTTGATTGCTCTCTTATGAAAGTGTAAACGCAGCTCATGATGGGTTTTCTTAGATACAGACGTCATCTCAATCTCGAATTGTGTCGTTTCATTGCGGGAAACGTAAGAAACGCTCTATTAAGTGTCTGACTTACATACATACATACATACATACATACATACATACATACATACATACATACATACATACATGTCATACATACATACATACATACATAGTACACGCGTACAGCCATACATATATATACATACATACATGAAATGCATGCATGCACTGCATGCCTATATACATAAATAGATCCTAATGCAACTGTTAGTCTGGTTGAAGTTCGTCTTATCAGTCTTGTATCACTGAATTACTTTGTCCTGACCTTGGAAACTGAGTACAATGGTTGCTTGCGACGCCAGATCGCAGTGGAGTAGAATTGCAATGGAAGATTTCAGTAGAGCCATTAAATAATAAATGACAGTGAAATTAAAGACATTACAATACTGTTTCAACCTGCAGATTGGTAGAAGACGTACAACGCTGTATAATCAGCTTATCGTATAATTTTTAGCCGCTGGCATAAACAGCAACACACACGTTGCTGCTGTAGATGCCTAACCCACACAAGCGCATATTTATTGCCTGTTTAGGTAGAGAGGAAGAGTTTCTAAATAAATTATGCAGATCGTGGAATTCTGCCAGTGCAAACAACGCCCAGAATGAATGGGATTTCGTTCAATTCGGAAATTCGATTTGTGTCCGTTGGCTGCGAAATTCAATTATATAGATTTTCACCAATTCCTCTTCGTCGGTTCCAGGTCAGAATTACGCTTAATTCCAAGATACACAGCATAAACTATACATGCCTGTATAGTAAACCTGTGTGTATGTGTAGGCCTACATGTGTAGGCGCCACGGCGTCCAGGTACCAACTGGTGGCGATCCCTGATTCTCTCCCGTTTGATTTAGAAAGCCACACAATCGAATTCGGATAACGAAGTAAAAAACAACACTGATAGGCCTAATACTTTTTAGGAAAATACAGTAGGAAAAATAGGGAAAAGGCAGAAATGTTTGCGTATAGCGAGTAAACGGACAGTGAATTGGTCAAACAACCGGAGAACGTTTGGATTGTGGTTGAAAACGCAAGAGACTACGTTACTGTTCTCCATGTGAAAGTAGGTTTCGGTTTTCATGAATCTCAAAGACTAATAAAATGTCTTCAACATATTTCTCCTTTCGTGATCATATGAAACCATCCATATCAAGCTGCATATATATAAACTCTGATCAGTCTGTCGATCTATAGGGCCTATGGTTCTTAGCTCTTAGCTGCTTATCGGCAGGGACGTCATTTCGGGATAGGCTATAGGTGCGAACAAATGTCTCCTGAATGTGATGGAAGAATCAACTATTTATATGTATGTCAGTGCATTTGATGAAATAATAATCTTTATTTGTCACTAGGAGACTATACATGCATACTATACTATACTATTTACGGATTTATAAAGCGCCTCTCACAGTACAACCTAATCAGAGGCGCTTCCAGTGCGAAGGGCCCCTCGAAAAAAGAAAAGTCTTAAGAGAACGAGCAGAAATAGTAGTGTCTCCAGATAACATCACAGCACGAGTTATAGCAAGAAGGTCATTCCACAGCAAAGGGCCAACAGAGGCATAGGCACGATGCTGTGCTGTCGCAGTCCGAGACCGAGGAACTAGAAGGTCATGATGGTCTAAAGAGCGGAGAGGACGTCCATACATACATACATAGTACAACAGAAAATCAAGCAGTAAGAAATAAAAAAGAAAAAGAAGAAAACATGTTAGATCATTTAACCACAGTTTTGCACATGTAGCCTAAATACAAGACTTAGCAAGCTGGCCACGTTTTGCTCCGCTGAAAATGTTTTTGTTCATAAAAAGCTTGAATGACGTCCCTGCTTATCGGCTTAGAGAGCTTAGAGAGCGACTGCAGCTAATTAAAAGGGATGGAGATTGCATGGAAAGATAATTCGAAAAGATAATAATTTCTTTCGTTCGCTGAATTCATTTGTAAATCGGTGCGTGTAATCAGCATAAAAAGCAGTGAATACACGTAGGCCTACCAGGACTCGCTACTTGTGACTCCAAGATGTGAATGCAAGTCTTGAACTTCAAGGTTGGGTTATGCCAGTGCAAGAAGGGATTGTCTCTTACCTCCGGACAGATTGGTGACAGAGGCAGTGGCCGAGCTACACCAGGGCAAGCCAGGGCAAATTCCCTGGTAAAAAGCCTTTGCCCTGGTCGTTGCCCTGCCGATAATTTATTTGAGGCATAAACCGCTCCCGCACTGGTTGCTTGTATGACTTCTCTGGCTATGCCCTGGTTACAAAAAATGTTTGGCGCCACCACTGGACAGAGGCAGTCGAGCTCAAACAACTTCCATTTTCGTTACACTAGCCATGTAGCATTTGGCCAATCATGAAATCAGTGGTCGATAATTGACAGTCATTTGCCGGAAAAGTGCAGCTAAATGAAGATAGATGTGAAGAGTCATTTTGAAGTCAGATTCGCAATTCAATAGCACTCCAGCCGACAAAATAGACGTAATGCAATAAACAACTCGAGGAAACGCGTCAATCAATGTAAATCGTAAATGCCATTCGTTCGGTTGGGCTTTGAGTTGAACGCTACAGTTCAGGTTCAGATGGGACTTACAAAGTGTGTACTATATATAGCGATACAAAGGCTTAGTTGAAACAAATGCTCATCGTATAAAGTGCACTTTGATAATTAATGTTTCGTCCTAGTTATACGTTTTCTGTGCTATTATACTAATGCGGAATCCATAGCGACAGAATGAAATGCCAAATACAATACTATGCTACAATGCTCTACGTCCACGTAAACATGATAGAATTCTACCTGTTGCAGACAGTCTGACACGCAAAACTTTTATTATTAGGATGATTTATTCGTGATTATATACTCATAATGTACATCAAAGTGCGGTTAGCAATTGGATTATTAAAGGATATACTTACTTATTTACTAATCCGATGGCATGTGTTAATGGTAATGACAGGTTGACAGTTACGCATTCGAGTAACACCGCACGATTCAAATCAAATGAGAGTAAAATCAGATGAGATTAAAATTAGGTGAGAGTAAAATCACAAGAGAGTCAAATCACATGAGAGTCAAATCTAATGAGAGTCAAATCTAATGAGAGTCAAATCTCATGAGAGTACAATCACATGAGAGTCAAATCACATGAGAGTCAAATCAAATGAGAGTCAAATCACATGAGAGTCAAATCACATAAGAGTCAAATCACATGAGAGTTAAATCACATAAGAGTCAAATCAGGTGAGATTCAAATTAGGTGAGAGTTAAATCACAGGAGAGTAAATCGACCGATATTAAATTTCAACGTCAACTACAGATGCGTCTGTCTGTTGGTGCAACCGTGATGAGAGTCAAATCACATGAGAGTCAAATCACATGAGAGTCAAATCACATAAGAGTCAAATCACATAAGAGTCAAATCACATGAGAGTCAAATCACATAAGAGTCAAATCAGGTGAAGTAAAATCACACGAGAGTTAAATCAGGTGAGAGTTAAATCACATGAGAGTAGAATCCAATTAGAATAAAATCCCATGAGAGTCAAATCCCAGTGCGAAGTTTGTGGTCAGGCCCTGCAACGAGTAATAAAGGGTTTTCCAGTTGAAGGGTCACTATCGTGGACGTGCTTCAGGCGAAATATCTGCCTCTCATTGGCCACACACACCCTCGACGGTCAGTAGTCCTCCAGTGATTGCCTTAGTTATGGGGCGCCCTCCTCCGTCGTTTGTGGTCGTAGTCATGGAGACGTCACCGACACACCGTCGCACCAACCGACAGACGCATCTGTAGTTGACGTTGAAATTTAATATCGGTCGATTTAACAGCCAGAGCTGAGCAATATGGCGTCTGCTCGATCGGTGGTCGAGCCATCAATCAACGCCAATTGATAAGAAGTGGCAGCGCCGCTGAATACCATGCAACGAATACGCAATGGATGCTGCAGTTCAGTCCTCAAAGGAAAGATGATCAGAAGGAAATCAACTGAAGCGGCTTCGAACCTCCGACCGAAGACCAACCAACTGCAACACGTGCATCTCCTCTGCTCTAAGAGTCAAGTGAACGAACGAGGGGAGGTGGTAACTGGATCCGATCAGAGACCGCATCGCTAGGGTTTGAATCCGGGACGTGTCAGTTTCTTCATATGTGTAATGGATCTGTACACAAGACGGTCTGCAGACCTTCTGTATGCTGTCATGAACATATTTACAGAACGCGTTTCCCGATAGAGAAGAGCAGTGTTAGAATCTCTTGGGAAACTTGAGCATTGGCTGAACACGATAGCGAATTTATTTACAGAGACTAAGTGCAAAGAAACATCCAAGAACTCAGCAGCAGCAGACATTATGTAGTTGCATGTAGACACCCGTATACGTCAGTAGATCTTGCAGGCAGTCACAAACTGTGTAGGCAAAATAAACTGGATTTGATGTTGCAGATTGAAGGAGAACAGTTTGTTTAGTTTCGCAGTAAGTTTTTTGTTACTGGCTAATGGCCATCCATGGCTGAACATCAGAAAGACATAAGTAAGTAATTAGGGAGCTGCATTAGACGAGGAGTTGCGATGATTCTACAGAGGAGTGGTTAGTCAGTCGCCTGCAGGTGAAGGAGAGCGGTTGGATACCCAGATCATGTTTGAAAGCAGATGAGTTTTAAAACGTCTCTTGAGGGAAGAATACTAGTTCAGGCATCAGTGAAACATTGGCAGATGGTTCCATTTCTTAGAGGCAACAACATTGAGTGCACCACAGCTCCACGAGTGTGCTGCATCTCGACTTAGTAAAAATACCTTCACCCGAAAAATTGCAGACTAGTATACGGGAGTGGGATGTAGTAGTTAAAGGTAGGCAGAAGTGCTCGCTTAAAGGATTTTCAGTATGCATCTATGTACATATGTGTATGTATAATTGTGTGCAGTCTGGCTCCTTCTCTGTATCTCTGTCCTCTTCTTATTATCTGTGTCTCCCTGTTTTTCTCTGCCTATATACGTTGATAGTATTGTTGATAGTATGGTGACGATAGAACATTAGATGATTCTCGTCGATATTTGCTTCGTCATCTCCATTTCGTCGACCATCAGTTGCTGCAACCACTCCTCCTCCTTCTTCCTCCTCTTCATCTTTTCCCTCTTCCTCCTCTTCCTCCTCCTCTCCTTTCTCCTCTTCACCTTTCTTCTTCTCATTCTTCTTAATCCTCCTCCTCTTCTTTCATCCGATCTTGATTTCCATTCGAAACATCGCCTTGATCCAATTAAATGTCCAGATAGCCGAACTCTTTCTCTGGCACTCCAATCGACAGTTACTCTCTCTTCCCCTCCGTCTTGCTCTTTGTTTGCTTCAATCTGTCTGCGTCTTTGCATCTGCCTCCATCTCCAGTCCACCTGTCCTCCTCCTATCTCGGGTTTTCCTGTCACTTCCACTCGACGAGGAACGACCTTCCACTTCGGCGTCCCATGTCAACCTGTCACGCTCAGCAAATACTGCCACCAGTGTTACCACTGAGGAAGTCTCTGTTAAATAAATACGACCAGCTCGTCTTTCTATCAGAAGATCTCTGCTTGTACCCATATATCTGCCCCTCGTCTGTCACTATGTCTCTTTTCTTCCTTTGTAATTATTAAGATGCCTGTGTAAGGCACAGTAAGTCATATATCTGTCAAACTCTTATCATTCCGAGAAGAGGACTCGAGATTTTGTGAGATGCATGAGTAGGCCAACCGCTGAAGCATTTCCACTACACGGTTATGGTAACCAGCTCAACAGCATTACGGCATACATTTCAAGACGTTGCCGCTTCTTGGCCAGACTACCGTCCAACGCTCACTAGTGTAGGCCTATTTTGTTTGGGGCCGTCCATAAAGTACGTCACGCTCCAGGGGGAGGGGTTTAAGAAAGTGTGACAGTTTGTGACAGGGGGAGGGGGTCAGGCCATGTGTGACGTCACACATTTATTTTTTTTTATTTTATTTATAATTTATTTTTAATTTTTTTAGTAGAATTTCATAGCTTTAAAAATAATTTTCAAAATTTTCTGAAACATTTTAATTAGTTTTATGTCAAAATAGCATGAAATGCATATCTCCTGAATGTGTTTTTCACGATTTCTCTCGCTAGGAGCGCTAGTAATAATGCTGTTGCGAAGCCTTGTTTATGTATTAGCCTTGCTTTCTGAAGTATTATTATTTCTATGTTCGAAAGTGTGACGTACTTTAGGGGAGGGGGGTCCGAGTTTTGTGACAGTTTGTGACAGGAGGGAGGGGTAAAAATGGTCAAAAATAGCGTGACGTACTTTATGGACGGCCCCTTTGAAGAAATTACGTTTAGGAGTATAAGAGACTAAGAAGCATCAATCGATGACGCTGAGCAATTATGCATGAGGGACTTCCTCAAATGATCTTGCACAGTAACCGTCTCAGTTGAGCTTAGAACCCACACAATCCGCCTGACAGGGCTAATGCTGAAACGAGTTGGCTAAGATGTTGGCAACGACGCATTTGCGTCGCTTTCTGCTGGTAACTGATGCGAACTTCCTGCACTTAGAGTAACTGAACGAATCTGCGATTATCCCGTCGGATGGAAACACTCGCTGCCACCAATTCCGTCCATTATACACATCTACCCGTGACAGCGTGGCCACTAGGAGGCACTCGAGCGTATAGACAGATAGAAGGAGTGAGACAAAGAAGCAGACAACCCGAGAAAAACACAGCGACACAGATCGGGAAACAACTCCTGCTGGATGGTGGTTAGAAGGAAAAATAGTCGACATAAAGAAAGAAATCATGATTACTCGACGTGGAACAAACTGTGAATATAATAGTTAGAGTGCTTCTCGTCGCCCTATTCTCTCCTCCTCCTCCTTCTCCTCCTCCTCTCTCTCTGTCTCTCTCTGTCTGTCTGTCTGTGTCTGTCTGTCTGTCTCTGTCTCTCTGTCTCTGTCTGTCTGTCTGTCTGTCTGTCTGTCTGTGTCTGTCTGTCTCTCTCTCACTCTCTCTCTCTCTTTATGGACAGTGAACCCGATTTAGATAGTTACAGATTATTTGCAATGGATCGAGCTAACCAGAGAGCAGCTGGACATGGCGTTGGAGGGATTTCGCTGTATATCAAGAACCATCTTAATGCAGTTCAGAGCTCTGATATGAAGAACGAGGTCTTCTTCTTCCCTCTCGTCTTCCCACTTTCCACGATCAATAAGGTATTTGAAGTCTCCCATATTCAAAGCATCTAGTGTTAAACAAGTCTAGGGCGCTTGTGGGATTTTGCTACAGTGTTAGATGCCACAAAAGGGCCGATCAGAAGTAGCCTATGAAAATTACTAGAAAGCAGGGAAACGTCTTTGAATATGGGAGACTTCAATTGCCGTATTGATCGCGGAAAGTGGGAGGACGAGAGGGGAAAAGATATGACTTTCTTAGATTTTATTAATGCCATCTTTATGCAGAAGCAAGTCATGGGAGACACCAGGGGATCAACGTTCTTGTCTTCTAGACCTAGTGATAGCATCTGAAGAAAATTTGGCAGAGAATGTGAGTTTTGGAGAGCTTTCTACTGCTATTGATGGAAATTAGTTATAGAGCGAGCAGATCCAGGAAGAAAGCCTAAGTGTATGAGAAGAGAAACAGCATGTAAAAAGCAAACTATGAATTAGTTTAGTAAGAAAAAGGTCGAAAGAAACAATTTTGTAGATGGAATTAAAGATATGGGAGTAAATATGCATGGAGAATGTTTACAGAAATCATGGTGGAGATTACTGAAGAAAACATACCTGACCAACTACGAACCAATAAGAAGAGACTTTAGATAAAATGAAGGATTCAGAACGGAGAATTGCAAAGAACAAAGCAATGAAAATCTTTCATTAAAAAATAAATAAGACAGGACTAGTTCATGAGAATACTGTAACATTTGAGAATGAAGAATCCGTTCTGTGAACAAAAGCTATATCTGCAATAATGCAAAAACGAAGGCGATAGAAAGTTTTGAGCAGAAGTTATCGAGGATTGTAAAGCAGGAGAGCAAGAGTTTTTTTACAATTATGTTAAGGCAATCAGAAAAGGAAAGAAAGAGTATAGGACCATTGAAATGGACGAATAAAATGGATGATTTGGAAGCTGCTGGTGAGTTCGACAAATATTTCGGGTCATTGTTTATTTTTGAAGGAGTAAAACATCGTTGAGCCAACAAGGATCTGATCTATGAAGGAAGGTTTAAAACTGTAGGCCTACAACATTGGAGAGTAGGAAGAGCGTCGGATACCTCATTCTAACCTGTAGCATTGTTACTGGAAAGGATGAATTGCAGTGGGAGAGGTTCTGTGCATTAGCTCCATACAAAGGCGACCAAAGGCCATACATGTAGATATAAATAATTTAAGAAACAAAAGGAACAGACAGGACAGAAGTGCAGTGGACGAATTGCACCCTTATGAACGTATGTAAATTTAAAAAAAACTTAAATTGAACCAAGGCTTTGATATTTTTTGTATCATACTTAAATGACTATACACCATTTCACTATTTTGCAAGACTCGTAATTACCTGGTTACTGATTCTGATAGAGTGGTGGAGGTTATTGCATCTTCTGTTCCCATAGCTGAGCTATACGATTTATTAGAGAGACAATTGACTAAGGAACTATTATAGCGAATTGAGAAACCAGCGCTTGGCATATTAAGTCTGAAGAAATTGTTTTCATCGCTAATTAGTCGATGAGAAATCGTCAGCTGTTGGTCGTAAGTTACTCAGGGAAGGCGAATGAAGAAGATTGGTTGCGTTAAGTGCTTCCGGTTGCGTATAAACACGATGCAAACATCAGATAGAAGACATCGTCGATGACTCTCAATAGGTAGCTAATTAGTGCTTTGTAACTGGTAGCCTACCTCTGCAAAGGAGTCGATTACACGTTATGCCAAACAAGGGTTCATAGACTTGCAAGAGAATCGCTTAAACGTTAAGTGTGTGTTGGCAATTCTTTCTATTTGAAGTTTATCATTAAGAGGATTCGACTGCATTTTATGTTGATGCAGAATGAATGTATGACCGTCAGAATGATGGTGGTCAGAAGGCAGCGTCCAATGTGAGCTTAACTCAAAGAAACGGTTCTTCATCCGACCAAATCAATTAATTGACAAGTAATGATGCAGAAACTCCCTTTTGGCTGCTTATATATATCGGCTGCTAATAGGACAAAAGGACTCTTGTTTCTGCCGATCATATCTTCTGCACGATACAGAACATCTTCTCCTTTCGGTAATTATACTTTAGATGAACAGACCAGAGCGTATTTTTGCACGTAAGTAAAGCTATAGCAATCTCTGCATTTGCTTTTTGAAAGCAGTCGTTCTGATGACTTAGAGTCTTAGATTATCGCCAGTGAGATGATTCTATCGGTTTCGATGAAGTCATATCAGTGCATTCTTACCGTGATTCACGCGAGTATACACTCGTGCATGTATGTATCTATGTATGTATGTAGACCTATGTATGAGATAAGTTATATAACGCCTTTTTTTCTACCGTTTAAGTTCATGTCCGTCCACTAGGGTGCATTCAGTGCACTCTTGGCTACTCCAGTCAAGGGCAGCAGCATCTGCAAGATGATCGCTGTCAGAATCACATGATATGCACCAGACGCCCCTCCTCAAACACATGCCTCCTCTTCCAATCATTCAGACTACAACGTCTACACATGTCGATGGTTCAGAATCGATTGATATAATGTACATAATAGAAGCAGACGTGTTTTTGTTCTTCGAAAGATAATATATAATGTAGACAAAGCAGAGAGGAAGCTTTGACTGACGTCGTTGTACGCGTCAGTTGATGTTGAGCGACGCTCAGCTGAACATCCTCAATGACGTCAAATCAAGAGTGTGTCATCTCATCTCCTCAGTATGTCCACCATTTTAAGTTCTTCTCTTCTTCGGACGATGGCGCTACTGTATTCATCCCAAATTACGCCATCACAGACACAGACATACAGATTCACGAATTTCAAAATAGGCACTATATAAATGTCTAATATGCTTACATAGCTAGGAATATAAATACACTCATTTAAATAGTATATGCATACATACATACAATCATACATGCATACATATATTCATACACACATACATGTATGTATAAATTCACACATACATTCATACACACATAGCCTACATACATCATGCATGCATACATGCATACATGCATACACAAATCTAATTCATTCACTCATTCGATCATCCTGTATACCAATCACCTACATACGGAAACACAGATAACTTCTTCACACACACTAAATCTCACACTTATTCGACAGTTCAACCCAATGTATGTATGTATGCCAAATCGCCGCCAACCCATCATTCGTCAACTCACCTAAGTGACCTAACCAATCATTAGGCTAACCATTCATGTATTGTATTGACTTCACCCAATAAATAACTCCCCTGCTTATTTACCCAACCCAATCACTACCCTGGTATTCACCAGAGATGGGTAACTAATCGATTAGATGCAATCGATTAGCTAATCGATTAGACAAACAGCTAATTCCTAATCGATTAGCTGTCATCTGAAGCTAATTCTAATTCTAATTGATTAGCATTTCAGCTAATTGCTAATCGAAAATCGATTAGCTGATCGATTAGCTGTCTGAAAATTAAGCGTTCATTAAGAATGAGTTTAGTAATATTGAGTTTGAAGAATATACTTACTTACTTACTTATCTGAAGGCTGTTTCAAACTTCAATTATCTGGTCATGGCTCTATGTCCATTCTGCTCATGTAACACTGAAAATTTTTCACGTTTTCATGTTCTTCGTCTCAATCATCACTGTGTTTCTGCAGCCTCAGCTGCCATGGAACTTGTATTTAGTTTTGCTGGCTACGTCGTAAACGCTAGGCGCAATAGGCTCAGTAATGCACTGATTCAAGATATGATGATTGCAAAATGCAATAGTGAGCTTATGCAGTAGCAATCTCAATAACTGCAGCATGTATTGGACCGATGTGGTGTTGCCTGCCGGTATGTGGACTGTTCTCACATATAGCAGTTGTGCAACATTAGGTATTGTAATAAGCTACAGATTTAGGCATTGTAATAGGCTGCAGCTTTATGTATTTTAATAGGCTACAGCAACTAGCTGTAGTAACTTGTTGTGCTTTGATTAAAATTTGACAAATTCATGAAGGAAATATATACACTGTATCAAACTATCGATATCTAATTCTAATTGCTAATCGATTAGCTGCTGAAAATTCTAATTCTAATCGATTAGCTAGAAGCTTTTGCTAATTATAATTCTAATCGATTAGCAATTCTAGCTAATCGTACCCATCTCTGGTATTCACCCAATCAGTCATCACCCATAATCACTTGCTTAACATACCCAAATCAACGTAACGGACCTAATCATTCAACGTAACTCATCACTCAATCTCTCTCTCAGCCACTCTCTCTCTCTCTCACGTTCTCTGTTTCAAGCTTCTCAATCATACGCAGCTGCAATGTGAATATTGCCAAACATGTCAGGCGCTATATAAAGAGACAGATGGGCCGAGGGATAGACAGGTCGACGGATATCATGCTAGAGACACATTGAAGAATGGTCCTGACAGTTTGGCAGGAATATAAGCAGACAGACAGACAGACAGACAGACAGACAGACAGACCAACTATTATATATACGTCGGCCTATCAGTCTATCTTTCCAAATTCTGTTGTTCTTTTATGCACAGTGATATTTGGTTTGTGGATTGTTATCGTATTTGCAAATTTATGTAGCGCCACTTTTAACAGAGGCAAATCGGAGGCTCTCTGGAACAAAACGAAACCACGAACGGCTTTCAAGTGTTTACTGAAATGGGGTTAAGAGAGGCCAATAAGAGAATGCCACTCTTCCATAATGTATGATAATGCTATAGGGCTATACCTTCGCATGCGCTGTCTTCCTGGCATCATTCAAGACGCTCTATTTTCGCTTACGATGGTTGAATTACTTTCGTCGTTCGAAGATTAGATAGGTGCCTCTCTTCAATAGCAATCATTCTCTTCCATTCAAAGACCTTACTTGTGATTGTGCTATCTATTGCTGGCGGATGCAGCAGCAAATAGATGGAGCCTTGCGTTGAGCTCATTTATTGGCCAATAAGACCACGGAGGAATATAGTGGTCGTTATCCTCGATATCTTAGAGATCTAGTTTAGTGTCCTTTAAATTAATTGAAGATCGTCTATCAGTTGTTTTCTCCGGAATTGTCACAGATTTCCGGCCCGATAGCGCATTGGATAACATCTGGCGTAGAGAGCGAGAGGTACCGAGTTCGAGCCCCTTAGGGCGGATATGCTTTGTAGGCTGCTATTAGCGCCGTGTATTGCAGGCTGTCTGTTCTGTTAGTATAGTTAAGATTGTTTCAATTGCATAACATGTAAATGTACAGCGCAGTGCGTTTGTCAGGTGCTTGATTAAAGAAAAGATATTATTATTATTATTATTATTATTATTATTATTATTATTATTATTATTATTATTATTATTATTATTATTATTATTATTATTATTATTATTATTATTATTATTTAACTCGCGATTAGACTCCATGCACACGGGCGCACTCATGAGTCCAATGACTTGATTTGACTCCGTCCGTCCGTCCTAGAAATTTCGATCTAATGATTGAGAAGAAAGCACAGCTGGGACAAAGTGTCACGCAAACCGCTTCTTCCATTTGACCCTACAGCCTCCTAGAAGTGGCCTTGGAGTTAAGCCGCCATAGCTGCTCTCCGCCACTTCGCAACTTTGGCCTTTCCCTTTCTCAGGACTTCATCTGGCTTTCGTCCTTGTCGCCTTCCGTCCATCAATCGTCAGGCACTTCTTCTCATCTTTCTTGATATCTCCTTCTCCTCCCTCTGCTCCTCCTTCTGCTCCTCCTTCTGCTCCTCCTTCTGATCCTCCTTATGCTCCTCCTTATGCTCCTCCTTATGCTCCTCCTAACGCTCCTCCTTATGCTCCTCCTTACGCTCCTCCTTCTGTTCCTCTATATGCTCCTCCTTACGCTCTTCCACTCCCATCTTCTGCTCTGCGTCGAACTCTATAACAGATTCAATAGAATTTAATCTATTCTATATTATAATAGAATAGATTACATTAAATAGATTATGTCAGATTACAACAGGCACTGACTGACGTTATCTGATCATAAACCACAGCAATGTTTGTCTGCATGTCTAGCCACAATATTAAATTTTAGTCCAATTTGTAGGCTACTAAGAAACTTTAAGCAAGAAACGGTAAGCGTTAAAAGAATTCAACCAAAATTCGGCCATACATGTAGTTGCTGTCCTTATAAGCAGCTCAGTGGTGCACCGCTTGGCCTTTTAATTAACGATCTATAATTGAAGCGCAAACCTTGTGATTCTGGCATGAGCCACAGCTTGCTTTTCAGTGTTTCAATTAGGAAACCAACCCCCAATAAGAAAAAGACAAATGACTTAGAAAAAGCCAGAGTACCAAGATAGTTTGTTGAAAAGTCAAGATCTTGGGGAAGAAACCATTCACAGCATAATTACACTGTTGCAAGGAATTGACAGAAACTGTCTAAGATTGTTCAGTGGTTGGTTGGCTGCATTATCAGTCTGCACAAGAAGGCACTGTGGATCAATGCCAATGGCCGACTGAATAAGCAATTCGATATCCTGATAGATTCCCTTCGAATGAACAGCCTCGGCTTCATTCAGTGTAGCTGCTTCTCTGATTAATTAACCAATTAGGCCAAGGCTTATTTAATTAAGCGCGCCTGACCTTTGGCAACTGCCGTTCAGAGGTCAGACGAAGGCGTCATGCTATGTACTATTTCCACTCGATCCAGAGTTGCTTAATTAATTCAATTATTCGACCAAACTGCATTCATCATTGTTGTTGTTGTTGTCTTACTTTTATCGAGTAATCTTGGTATAAATGGGTTCGATTAGAATCTCAAAGCAACATATACAACGAACATGGAGAGTTGGGGACTAAAATATAGCCTACGTTAGATATTGCTTGGTTCTTACACATACCCAGCCAATGACAAATCTGTTGGCTGCCTTTATTCAAGCTGATAATGATGATGATGATGATGATGATGATGATGATGATGATGATGATGATGATGATGATGATGATGATGATGATGATGATGGTGATGATGATGATGATGATGATGATGATGATGATGATGATGATGATGATGATGATGATGATGATGATGATGATGATGATGATGATGATGACGACGACGAGAAGGACCTGAAGGAGAAAGATGCAAATAATTAATGAGTAAGGCAAACATAAATTGCGTCCACTGATCTGCCATGGTCTTCTTCTTCTTCTTCTGAGTCTAGTATGGACTGCATCCCTGTACATCATCCTGTACGCTGGGGCGTCGTGGCAGGTTCAGTGCCGAGGGATATCCACTGATGTATTATGATGGCCTTCTGCTGCCAGCTTTTGATGACAATGCTCATCCGATTCGATTTGCATCTCTCTCCGTCTCTTTCTGTATCTCTCTTTCTCTCTGTATCTCCCACTCTGTTTGTTGAATCCTCCGCCGTCCACCCCCGAGACCGCCGCTAATTCAATTGCCCGACCAAGAGGGTTCTGTATACCTTCGTATAGATAGACGACATATTACGTAAGCCTACACATATACATGTGCACCTTATACGATGCGTAAGTTTGTGTGTGTTAGTGTTATGCGTGGCGCTAATGGGAACGACCCCCGTCTGCAAAGTGCATTCTGTGTCGAGGGAGATTTGCCGGAGGTCGTAACAGAGTAGGCGGCAGACATAAAAGGATGCGCTGTTCACCCTTATATATGTCAGTCGGTCGGCGATGCATCATGCATCTGCTCTTGTTGGCTTTGGAATAACTTCAAAGGAGGCGCCGACGCCCAAATGTCCGTACCGAACGACCGACTGAGGCTCACCATGACAACAGCAGCAGCAGCATCAGCATCAGCACTTTAGCTGCAGTGGATTGCTTTTGTGCTGTCGGAAATCATTTGAAACTACTGAAACAATCGTCTGTTTCAAGCGAACAAGAACAAATATACGCACGCACATACAACGATACCTAAAATAGGTCTATACATAGACATAGATTAAAAAACCGTCGTCGACACTCTGATCATCGGTCAACTTCAGAATGTCAATGACACTCCAAAGGCGTCAATTCATCACGCTTCGAACTCGACGTCGACGCGTCCGAATGGTACGTAGCGTTAGCTCTAGAAAAGATACACAGTCTTTGATTTCTGCTAGTCTATATAAAGAAACGAACAAGTCAGTAACAAGAGTAGACATAGGCCTACGTCGGTAATCTTCGACATACATTTCTCTCAGACGCACGAATCTATCAAGGACATTTTGTATACCTTAAACGATAAACTGAAAACCGGGAAAACTACTGCTACGAAAATCTTTTCACACTGTCATTACGTAAATGCATTGGTGATAGCATTTGTATGGTTTTCGCCAGGACATCACATACGATTCACGCATGTACTCTAGACGGGTCCATAACTTCTCTCAGTGTCGGCGCATCGTGTACCGCGAGAGCACCCCATGATGAAATCGCGGAATCATGCCAACCCACCGCGCGTTCGATGTTTGCCCGTGAGATGCAGCCAACATGCACACGTGATCAATGCGTGGCAGCTAGTCTCACCCAATAGCCTCAAGCACGTGATCAATATGTGCCAAAGAAATAAACAGCTCATTGGTGTTATCAATACAAGGCGCATCTAGATCCAGACCTGGATTAACCACGGGTCCGGTGGGTTCACAGACCCAGACCTACTAAAAATTTCACAAATAAGGGGCCTACCATTAGTATTCTACCTTAAAAAAATTTATACATTCTAATGCTGTCCTTAACTATTGTTTTAGTTTTCAAATGTTAGTACATCGTTGGCATGTAACAACTGGAATATGTTTAAGCAAGCTAGTTTTACTGCAGACAAACAACTTGCAACTCGACAGCCCAGACAATTATGAGATTTGTGACCGTTAGTTCCTTTAGGCCCATAGGGTTCCAACGACAGTTTACTCTGCTGAGGCTGCTGATAGCTTCTTCCGCCCATCAACAATGCATCGCCTCTCCAAATGTTTCAAATAATTATGAAGGAGTACAATTTGCTATCAGGATTTCCGAATGTTTGCATTGCTCTGGGTATAGGCTATATCTTATACTTCCTGTGTATTATATATACTGTGGTCTAACTGCAGCGGTGAAATATCACTTGCATGAAGTCACTTAGTCACTTCTTCCGCCCAGCACCATCGCCTCTCCAAATGCTGCAAATAATAATTATTATTAAGTAATACAATTTGCTATCAGGATTTCAGAATGTTTGCATTGCTCTAGGTAGGCTATATATCTTACACTTCCTGTGTCTAATTGCAGCGGTGAAAAGATCACTTAGTAACTTAAAGATCAACGATGGGACAAGATAGACTGACAAATTTAACACTTATGAACAATGAGTGTGAAATTGGACAACGGCTAGATTGTTGACAGTTTTTCTATTTTGAAAGCAGGTCGTAAACAGTTTTAAATTCACAAATAGGCCTATCTTTCTATAATTTTTTATTTCGTCAACACTTTTGGTTAGACGTCTATTTTCAAAATAGAAATTAAGCGATGCATTCTATTTACTGGATTATTTGGATTATGGATAATAATATGCTCATATTTAGTTAGCATTATAAGAAACTGCATGCTTCCTTATCTACAATCATGTTTAGGGTTTAACGTAGACCTCTCAGAGTGATGCCGCCCCTAACGGAGGCTTAGAGGCGGCATCGGAAGTCAAGCCGACTTGACCAAAGTGACGGTTTCTTTCTTTCGTTCCTTCTTTTTCTACCTTTCTTTCTCTCTCCAACTTTTAATTTTTTATCCAACATTCAATCCTTCTTTATTTTTCTTCAGCCCTATTTTGCTGCCCCTGCATAAGTGCCGCCCGGGGCGACTCGCCCCAGGGTTAGAATTGCCAGGGGGTTGGGGGGTTCAACCCCCTAGTCTTTCTTAGGTTCCCATCGTAAAGTCTACATATCACACTCAAACTGCACATAAATCAACGTCTAACCCCCCCAGTTATTTCTTTTACAATTCCCATACTGCTCGCCCCTATCCCCCTTCGGTACGCCACTGGGTGGCACTGCTAAAATCCGATACGTTATGATTTATGAAGGTTGTAATAAACTGGACTCATTTCGCATGTGAACATGGCCGCCCGTCGATGTTGTTTAAGGAATATGCTAGAACTAGATCGTTAACCGTCACGTAGATTCAAATTTGCGTGTAATGAAAGTTTGGGCGGGCATGCGGCCCGCGGGTTGACTTTTTAAATTCTTTTTCAACCGTCTTAGGGCGGGCAAACATCTAGTGTATAAATACATGTACATTTTGTATAAGGCATGCAACGAACAACAACGTTAGTTTGGAGGCTGAAAGAAGCCAACGCGCATTCTAAGCACTGTTGTCTACGGCCCTTCAACGTCAAACAGTCACATCCAAAGGCGCCTGAAATGTTTTGCGCCGCGTCTAATCGCCAGTTGATGGAAGTTGACCCTTTAATAATTATGATACAAGGACACAGAAGTAGAAGCTAGGCCTAATCAGTGACAGCGCCATGGCCATGCGCTAATTACTTAGTAATTGCATACTTATTTGGACATAGCATCTGATGATGCTGGTATGATATAGCATGATAGTGTATTTAGCCTACTTCGATGGACTAGTAATGTGATCAATCTATCAAGCATGCAATTAATCAAGTAGAGTAGAAATCAAGTACTCGTAATCAAAGTAGCCTCCAGAAAGCTGAGATTAGCATATAAGTGGCTAAGCGCCTGGAAAAGCGTGGGTGGCTGAGACTTCGTCCAAGATCCCTCCTACGGCCCCAACATGCTCCCATCTCACATATTGGCCAGAAAAGAGGGAAGTAAAAGGGCCCAACTTTCTCACTTTATGTACCCTTTTCCTAGTTGCCCCAATAGCTCTTGATCTGGTAAATAGCTGTTATTTTGTTGTGTTGCTGGGGTTTTGTGTGCGCCGCAGCCGAATGATCCTTCAACGTCTGAGGAGTTTCTTTGTGGACAGGCGTCTACGCAACGTGTTATCTGTTTGGGGTGTATACTGATGATAATTATTTTTTTAAGCATGTTTCGGGTTAATAAAGGTTCCTTTATTTTAAATCGTCGTTTTGTTATTTCCAGTTCTCGAAAGAAACGAGTTCTGCGATTCGTTGAGTTGAAAGGAGAATCGTCTAACGGAGGAAAAATCATCGAGGATACGGATGCACGGATAGGCGTCGACTGCCACAAAGTGAACAGATGACCTTGGATGACCTCCAACAACGCTTTGTTCTGCTGACACTACTTCCGAAATTCCCCATTCAACTGTTGATTCAACTTCAACTCAAGAATCATTTACCACTTGAAACCCCATTCTTTTGTCCAAATCTCTCTTCCCGTCTTTCGGTCTGTGACCTGACTGACTGTGTCTCTCTGTCAATCTTCACCGTGTAAATTCACCTGTAGTGGACAGAGCTTCCTCCTCCTCTCCTCCTACTCCATCTCCTCCTTCCTCCTCCTCTTCCTCCTGCTTCTGCTCCTGCTCATCCTCGTCCTTCTCTTCCTACCTAACACGCGCAGTGAGGAGCGATGTTGACGCGCCACGTGGACGACGGTCGTTCGTTGGACTACGTCGACTGTTCGTCATCTGCGGATGGAACGGACGATGACGTCATCTGTCGATCGAACCTCACTTCTTCATCCTCGTCCTCTTCGCCTTCGTTGTTCAATCATTCTTCGTATTGGGAGCTCTTCCAGGTGGAGTCGCGTTCTCTGGATCTCCTCATCAGTGGATACATCTCTCCTGTCATCGTCCTTCTGACCGTCATCACCAACAGCCTCATCTGCATCGTCCTCCTCCAGCGTCACATGCGCACCCCAACGAACCTCCTGCTGGTCGCAATGGCCGTCTCCGACACCCTCACGGGCGCCTTCCCCATCCCCGCATTCCTCTACTTCTACACGGCCGGCAACTACCGCGACTACGTCCCGTACACCTGGTGCTACGCCTGGGCGGCCCTCACCCTCAACCTGCCGACCGTCTGCCACACGGCGTCCATCTGGCTGACGGTCGCCCTCGCCGGCCAGCGATACGTCTGCGTCTGCCTGTCCCATCGAGCGAAGGCGGTCTGCACGATCCCGAACACCGTCAAGGCCATAGCCGTCATCTACGTCGCAGCCTTCTTCTCGCAGGCGTCGCGCTTCTTCGAGTACAAGTACCTGGCAGTGGAGGTGGAATCGATGGTAGACGACGGAGTGGTATTCACTGGCTGCTACCCGCGACTGACCCCGTTCCTGGATCGTAATGCCGACCTATACTTCAGCATCTACTGGTGGTTCCGCGTCGTCTTCATCCACCTGATTCCGTGCGCCTCCCTCGTCGTCCTCAACACTCTGCTCTACAATGCCATGCGCCTGGCACACGCCCGTCGTCAGTTCCTGCTCCGTCAGAACCGCAAGAGCGAGAGTCGACGCCTGGCAGAGACGAACATGGCCACCCTCATGCTGGTCGTCGTCGTCTGCGTCTTTCTCCTCGTTGAACTTCCGTTGGCTGTTCTCATGATAACGATGATCTTCGAGAACACTTTCGAATGGTCCTTCATGGAGGTCGACGACCGCAACGTCGCATCCAGTCTCATCAACCTACTCATCCTCTTCAGCTATCCTCTCAACTTCTTCATCTACTGCGCCATGAGTCGACAGTTCAGAGAAACCTTCAAACGTCTGCTCAGCTGCAGACTGAAACCGGCGACAGGTGGCGCCAAAACACAGTGCTGCCAGACCACGTGTCAGACGACGAGAATCTAGAAGAAGTGGAAGAGCAGCTCGAGCGATAGGGACAATCGTCCAATTCCAGAGGATCATGGACTTTGACGATGACCAAGGATTTGGACGGTGAATAATATAGTACAACAACAGATAAGAAATATTATAACGGCTACCGTAATATGTTAGAGGTTCATTCTCAGAGGACAACATTTCAGTTAATTTTGACAGAGATGAGTTAGATTCGTAAACGTACGGAGGACGATTCGAAAGACTCTTTGGCGTTGTCATTCTTGCACTGCGTAGAACTACATGTATTGTATACATTGCACCGTTTTTATTTTCGTTATTTGAACGCATTGAGTAACTGAGAGCCGATCCAGAAGGGTCATGCCTTCTTGAGATCCATCTGAATTTAGAAACCAGTGTGGAAGAAGATCAGGTGGATGATCCTCTGCATGACAGGCGTGACCCTCTGGATACGACGACGGTCTGAATGACAGTTATAAGGCGATTGGGTGCATTTAAGTCAACGATGGACTCACCTGTAGGCCTACGGCTGACGCTGAAACGGCTTAGTGTAAATGCACACGGTTTCTATAGCGATCGTATCTTCTCTGGCATTAGATGTGTTCAACAGGGTTCCATATGGTCATATGGGTTCTATATGGGCTTCATAATTATGGGCATGCTGGCAGAGATACTTGATCACACTCATTTTTCAACGAATTGCTCGGGTGAAATCCTTCACCACCGCAGTCCGTTGGAACGGGTTCTACGCCATTCAATAAAGAACTCTTCGTGTATATAGAGTTATAGACCGTGCAAGCCTCACAATTGCATGCATTGTTGAAGATAAGTTTTTTCCAGTGACCTGAAGAAGAATCTCTGCCATCTGAACGCCCGTGTGTATGCATTGGTCCAACCGATTCAAACCCCACTGCTCCTAATGACCATGTAGGCCTATAGATGAGCTGTAAACCTGCACGTGTCCATCGAATGGACGGACCTCTTATTTACGTTAACACAGTCTGTAGATTTCTTGCCTTTAAAATAATTATGTATGGACTCATATGCATGAACTTATACCTAGAATAGATAGACTACATGTATCTAAACAGCTGGAATCCAATAATGTACGTAGGAGCCTTACAGTAAATCGACAAAGCCCATGAACGAAGTCGCTATTATATAATGATTCTGTATTTGTTACGCGCTAGTAGGCCTATATCTGACTAAGCATCAGCCATTGGCGCTAAGCAGTTGTGCCTGTGTCCAAGATCCTCTATAGGCCTAACCGTCGCAGGTGAAGTTGGCCTAAGACTCAGGGGTCTCCAAAGTTTTCCAGCGGGGGGGGCCACATTGCTGACTTTCTAAAGCTCCACGGGCCAAAACTCCGAAGAAAAAATTTCTCTGTGCGCAGCTGTGTGATTTGTAATGTCTCAGAATATTAATTTGGACTCATTAAGCACTGCAATGGTGTCATTGTATATCAGGCACAGTGCCTTACAAACAGCGACATCGATTTTGGCAATATTCATGCGTTACAGCCGCGTTAAAATTTTCAATTTTTCCAGTTTAGTTTGTTTCTTCAAGGAGAGTTCCGCGGACCAGATTAAAGGCCTTGGCGGGCCGGATGTGGCCCGCGGGCCGGACTTTGGAGACCTCTGGCCCTACGTTGTTCAACGGGAAGGCTGTACTTGTCAGGCCGTTCAGTAGCAGATATGTATGGAGACTGGTCAGCTCCGAAGGGACAGAAGCTACCAGTTGAAACCAGTTAAATGCTTTCAAGCACGACTGCGCATGTTCAGCAAACGGCAAGAGTCATGCACAGCTGTCAACCAACCAATTACAGCTTACAAAGAATGCATCTGTAAATTTACTGAGAGGTCGAACGCATTTACGAAAACTGTAAACCCAGTTTATAATAGCTATGGAACATGGATATAGGCCTATACTAAACCTAATTTACTGTATTATTCGCCGAGACAACCCTCTTTCTCTGAACAACTCTCTGACTTGACGTAGCGCTCGTCATGATAAGCTGGCGTCCAGTGCTTATTAAGCCTATATAGTTTTCACTAGCACTTCGGCCATTTTCATGTTTACGATTACTCTACAGTTATGTTGTCAAGTAAAATACGGTGCTTGTTGCCAACATGTCATCATATACATAGTCTATATACAATTATACATAGGGCCTATGTATATTATGTATATAATTATATATATATATATGTATATATATTTCGTATGTATATATATATATATATATATATATACAGCAACTGTGGATAGAGGTCATCCTTGCCCGCACTTCAATTACCCTTAATTGATCCCTGGCCTTGAGGACGTCCTAATGGACTAATCCTAGATTAGCATTCACTCGATCCCTAAAACAGCATCTAGCATGCATAGCGATAATGGTCGCATTTCCGATTCCTGGTTTCAGTTTTGTTCCTAATCTGATGGAAATCATGGAATATACTTATGCCTATTAAATTATGAATGCATCAGAGTCCTGTGGGAGCACGGACTCCCATCAGCTGCGCTTCACGAGGTCAACCGAGGCCACCACAATCGCTCGAGTCTCCCTTACGCCTCCCAGCTGTGTTGTGTGGGGGAGGGGGTACACCACCGCGAGCGACAGCAACGGACTCCAACGGTTTCTGCAGAGTCAAGCGACTGAGCAACCCCCACCCCCCCACCCCCACCCCCAGCAGCCAGATGTGGCCTGTATGATGGAAGAGGCAGATAATCGGCTTCAGCAGACCGTCATCTGGAATTCATGCCACGTACTCCGTGGGCTGTTTCCATCGACAGTAGGACGGAGTTATGCCCTCTGCCAGAGATCTCCCATGATTTCGAACCGACAGGAAAAGACGATAAACATTTCATCTCTCGCGTACTCATTAGGACTGTAGCAAAAGAGCTAATTATTTACCCTATTTCAAACACAGGTTATACGATTACGATCTGTTGACGGTGACGGTAATCGACAGCAAAAGCACAAGTTATCTTTTTCCTTCCTTCAATGTAATAAGTTGCTGTTTGCCAACTTACTATTTCTCAATAGACGACATTACACATAGATCGATACGGGGCTTCTGGCCCCAAAACTAATGACTGGCCAATTACATTAGCAGTGCTGTTCAGTAATTGAAATACATGTAATTCAATTACGTAGGCCCTAATTGAATTACAAGTTCTGTAATTGTAATTGAATTACATTTTAAGTCCAATAATTGTAATTGTATTTCAATTACAACATTGCATGCAATTTGTAATTGCTGAAGTGTAAATTACGAATTACTTTCATAAAGTTAGCAAAGATGCCAGCCTGCCGGGTTGACCTGGGTCACCCGTTTATAAACTGAATAAACTGCTCTGCATTATGATTGCATGGCAACATAATTGTCAACATTATTCTATCCTTACAGTGCTTACACCCCTCTTACAATCTTACAGCAAACTTTGATAGACCCCAAGGGCAAGGGCTGACCATCATTATCAGACTATTCATGCAGTCATGCACTCATTCTTAGCTAGCTTACTGCGGCTGCCTACAGATAACAGAGCTTCCATGTTCAGTTTCAGTTGAGCATCTCTTTAGCACTGCAGGACAAAATTTAATTGACTCACTCACTCACCCAAGCGCAATCAACTAAGTTCTGTAACAGACTGTCATTTGGAAAAACTTCTACTCCTAAAATCAAATATTTTGAAAAACTTCTACTCCTAAAATCAAATAAACTCCAACTTGTTTTAATGGATCATAATTGTAAATCGTATTTCGGATACTAATTGACAAACTTATAATACAACTTAATGTATAGATTACAATTTACAGGTGATTGGCCCATGGATGTTTTAGTTTAAAAATAGAGAAAAATTAAAAAATTATAGAAAAAAATAAATTCTTAATCTTTTGCCAATTTTAAAGGAATAATTGAAAAGTAATTGGTAATTGAATTACAATCAAAATGCAATTGCAATTCAATTACTTCCACAATCAAGTAATTGCAATTATAATTGAATTACATTTGCAATGTAATTTATACAACACTGTACACTAGTTTGGTATAAAAACCTATATATTTTCCGACGCTGAATTCAGTGCGCCCTTCTCCCTCGATCGTCGGATATCGTGGTTTGAGGGGCGATGTCAGAGCACAAGACGATTAGCGTCACAGCAGCTGATCAAAGAGTTGTTTTATCCGCGGCGCAGTTCCGTCCAAGTCGACTTCAAAAGTCTAAGTCACTAATGGCATCCATAGCCGAGGGTCGATGTATAATGCGATTGAAATGATGAGTCGGATTATGCGTCGTTTGGCATTTATCATTCTTTATCATCATCAGAGGAGAGGTCGACCAATTAACTGGACATGTTTCGGCCGCTGCCTCTCGGCGCAAAGAACGCTCCGAACGCCATCTGCCAGGACTTAAACCCCGCTGCATACCACGCGTTACCAGGTGAAGACCAGTGGCGTAAATCATGGGAGGGGACAGAGGGGGACTGTCCCCCCAAAATTTTGACTTAAGCCCTTCTTAGTTATGTATAGATTTTCGCTTCTGGTGAAGACCTGGTGCGATGATGACCGTTATCAAATGTAGCATAATACCAGTGATCCCGTCCTTAACAAAATGTTAACGCAACGCCAGCTACAGGCGTCATGCTAATCTAGCTAAATAATGAAGCTAAATGTTCCTGCCAAAAAAGAACCGGAACGCCGCTCCAGTGTGTTGCGGTCTCAACCGATCCCTGCATAATACACAATGTTCCATAGTTGACAGTTGAGATATGAAACCCGCATCCAGTATGCGGGTTTCATATCTCGACAACTATTTAGGCCTAAAGATAAATAGCGTATACACACATAGGCCTACACACAGACACACGCGCGTGCGCGCACACAGCAAATTGACGTCTCAAAGTTCTATATTTAATATGCATACTTGATTTATTTCATGGCACATATAATTATACTGTAAATACTGTTTCTAAAAGCATGTAACCACCAAGAGACAGCAACCTAGTCATTTCCACTTTCATCTCCTGTTAACCTTTCAGTGCAGATTTGAAACCACCTTCTGAGATTTCTATAGACCCTCATTCAGTGCAAAGGAATTCCTATCTGCCTCATACAGGTACTCCTTTTCAGAGGAGGATGCATTTATTTTGCCTCAGAATTCAGATACATCTCATATTTTGAAATTTACCTACAACATAAAGACATTACATGGATGTGCGACCAGCAAAACGAGGTAAAGCGATATGAAACTAGTTTAGAAGAGCGGTCATTCTTCCAGTGTGTGTGCATGGGATGAAGGAATCTTTGGCTGATGTACAAACACAACCTCAAGTGAGGTCAACCAACCTCATGGCTAACATGGCTCCACAACCTTATGATGCATTCACATCAAGCACTCAATTCATGTCTTCAAAGGCTGTATTCATGTAATGCATTTAATCATATAAATTTATTCATGTCTTCAAAGGATGTATTCACACAATGCATTCAATCATATATTCATGTATTCAAAGGATGTATTCATGTAATGCATTCAATCATACATTCATGTCTTCAAAGGATGTATTCACATAATGCATTCAATCATATATTCATGTATTCAAAGGATGTATTCATGTAATGCATTCAATCATACATTCATGTCTTCAAAGGATGTATTCACATAATGCATTCAATCATATATTCATGTATTCAAAGGATGTATTCATGTAATGCATTTAATCATACATTCATGTATTCAAAGGATGTATTCATGTCATGCATTCAATCATACATTCATGTCTTCAAAGGATGTATTCACATAATGCATTCAATCATATATTCATGTATTCAAAGGATGTATTCATGTAATGCATTTAATCATATATTCATGTATTCAAAGGATGTCTTCACATAATACATATTGAATTGTATTGTATAATTTGTATTTGATCATTTGAATAATGCATAAAATGCATTTATAAAGCCTTTCATAGCATAAACTTTTGCTCCCAATGCGAGGTACTCTGACAGAAAAGGAAGGTTTTAATATATTCATGTATTCAAAGGATGTATTCACGCAATGCATTCAATCACATATTCATGTCCTTCAAAGGCTGTATTCACATAATGCAGTCACGTGATGCATTCATGATATATCTGTATGATGTATTCCGAAAATGCATTCACAGTATGTACTCATATGATGTATTCACATAATGCATTCAAATGTGTATTCACAATACATACTGGGATGAAGCCACCTCAACCAAATCTTACCCTCTAGTTTACACCAAAAAGATGAACATTCATTCACATTAGAAACTTACTTGGTAAGCAAATGTTACATATATTGCAAAATAATGATAATACATTGCAAAAATAATGACTGATTGAATGCTACACACTGAATTCTGAGTAATTGTAAAACACTGAATTAGGTCACATTGAGGTCACGTTCACATAGGACATGCAAAATACAGCATGAACAAAATGGTGGTGATTGTGCTTTGAAACTCAAACTAATGGAAGTTTTTCAAACTACAACCTATACATAAATGTATATAATTCTTCTACAATGAATGAATGAATGAATAAAATGCAGAAGAGCACAAGACAAGAACATGACTTCCAACTAAAATTAAATACCATTTAGGTGCCTACATTCATTCAGTGCAGATGAGCTGAGCTTCAGAAGAAACCCAGCATTTAATACATTAGGCAACCAAAAATAAGAACCAATAATATTCTCGCTGTCTATTTTCACAAACTGGCTCTGTGTCACGAAGAGGTGACCTCAGGTGCAGACATCAGCCGTGCTTTTTTTAGATGAATATTGTGGTCCAGTGACTGTACAGACTTTCCGGAACTTATTCCTGAATTAGATGGCAATGAAGATTTTCTTGTAGAAGAGAACTGCTGAGACGATCACCCAGAAGCACGTTCCCCAGATGTCCATGCAGAGGTGCTTCAAATGTATGTCCTCAACGGCAATGCTCAGAGGAAAGTGGTCCTCAAAGACTTCATGACAGACATAGATCACAATCGAATTCATGCCTGCAAAGACCATCATCGGCAATTCACAGCTGTTGTTGGTAAGAAAGAATTAACACTTTAACGAAAAGCGTGTACTAAAAATGACTGGGAAATTAATGCAGCTCATCGTTGAAGTGTTAAATTTAGCATTTTCAAATTGTCCACATGTGTAGCTTAACAATTTGTCATCATACACATTCAGTGATCAGATTAATAACACATTTCAACACAGAAAATGCCACAACTGTTAAAAACAAAGAAAGAATTGTAAGGACCTCATAAATAATTAGAACTCACAAAATACCAAAAACAGAATTAACCATAATCAATCAATCAATCAATCAATCAATCAATTTCGTTTATTCTCAACATCAAGCTGACAGGTCACAACTTGTAACAGGTAACAGCTATGAAAAATTGTCTCAGATCTGACATTAGTTATTAAATGGGCAGAGAGGCAAGTATAATGATAGCACTGTTGAAAACAACATCGATAACAATCTAATTACCATGATAATGATGACATCATTTTGATGTTGATAATTAGGGATATCAACGGGCCCCCGGGTCCCCGTTCGATGGGCCCGGCCCGGGCCCTTAAATGAAGGCCCGAAAACCTGTCCGAATCAGCATATTATTTTAAGTAAATTTTAAAAGCTTAAATACAGACTTTCTGTCGCGTAAAACGCTGTGGATTTCAAGATGTGTTGGCCAGCTACAGTGGTGTATTAGTCATCAGCGCGGGGGATAGTTGGCAACTTGGCACCCGTACCTGTTTACTTGTCGGCTGGCTATACTAAGACCAGCCATGCGTTGCAGCGCGTTGAGGTATTACTGCTATTACCAGACCTGTGCATGATGCTAGAGCCTTGTGCCCCTCTTCAAATCTGCCGCCTTCGCAGTATACAGACCGCCGGCGACCATTAGGCCTGTCAATCAAAGAAAGATCGCTATACCGGGAATTGGTGGCGAGTCTGGTGACACACTGGCTGTTATTGCATTCGGCTTCCTGTCATCAGCCCTACCGCCCGTAGCTGACCCGCAAGCCGACGAGTGACTAACTTTTAATTTAAGCCCTAGCGCAATTTGTTAATAATACTACCATTAAGATTGGTTACTTACTGACTTACTTGGACTGTCTAGATCTTAACGCGAGATCTCGTTGTTTACCGCCAAACCGCCATTGCTGTTGCTTTCGTTGCAAATAAAGTTTTAGTAGTTTATTAGAATCATTCCATTGTTTTGTGCATTTAACTGTCTAATCACGTCAGTGCAGACTGCAGGTAACTTTTAAACTTTGGGAATAAAATGTGGGCATCAGTTATTAATTATCTAGCGGACTAGCAGTTACATGTAATTTAGCGAATTATAACTTTTAGCGACTAGCGAGCTATCAGCCGCCATTTTATGTGCTGTGTACACAGTAAGGTAACGCAAGTATTTCTTGCTTTCTTTAAGCAACTTTTCTACTAAGTGACGGGCCGACGGGGCCCCGCTGAAACTGAGGTCGGGCCCCGGGCCGCGTTTTTCTAATATTTTGACAGCCCTATTGATAATGATCAAATGATAATAATATTGTTCCAATGATGATTTTGATAGCGATCAGCTAATCCCAACAATATTGAAAACAGCCTAGAAATAACAATTCCCTCGCTACATGATGTTCAATCAGAATTCCTAAAGAATTCCAAACATGGATATGCTTCTCTTTATGTCTTGGTGTTCCCAGATACTATTCCTAAACTAAGAATTCTAAAATTCTGTGACTGACCTGGATAGAGAAAAGGTGCTCCAGACCAAGCGTCAAAGACGTCGATGATGATATAAAGAACGGACAGCAGTAGAAATGCCATACTTCCAAGCGCCAGAACATACGACAATGACCTAATCACAACAAAACAAATAGTCACCAATTCAGATTCAAAGTCTGCTTTCCTACAGCAAATGCTTTGTCCAACTACAGCCATCTGTCAACATAGCTTTATTGTTGCTTCTCGTCTTTCTGTCATGACCAACAACTTGTTGTTCTGTCACCAACGAAATCCATGTATAATTTAGATAACTGTTGAAACTTCTTAAAGCTAAATAAACATCGTTAAGTACCCATGGAATATCCCTTCGACTGGTGGGAGTTAGCTGATACATGGCTTCAGAGAAAAGATACCCGTAGATTATCTTATAACTGAATTTAAGATGAGAACTGGTATATAGGTGAACGTGAATCAACAGACTATAACAGACCCACTGCAATATTTTGACTCTTTTTTTTACTTAACTATGACTTAACAAAATGATTTTGTTTTCAAGGCTATTTCTGCCATTAACTTACACTAAACCAGAAACAATTGCAAAGTAATTTGACTAAATAGTTCAACAAGAACAACAATATTTCATTGTGATACCAGAGATTCTTGTTAACCGGAATCCATCCACCATTCTGCTCAAATCTACACAGGACGCCCGCAATCAGACCCTAAAAAAAGCATTCATTCATTCATTCATAGCATTTATGTAGCACCAGTTCATAAAATGGTAAATAATGGAAAGTCAATTATTTGATGGTATTTCGAAACTGTAGTATTAAAATTGCATGTACACTCTTTACAGCAAAGTTTGCAAAAGCAGATACCAGTCCTTAACTATCCTAGATAACCAATAAAACCAGCGCAGCAGACACTTATACCAAACACGTTACTAAATTGGAGTCGACTGCATCAGAATGCTGAATGCAAATACCAAATGGTAGTTTCCAAATAAAAACCTGTCTCAGACGACAGATGGAAGAACCAGAATACGAAGACAGGGTAATAAACATTTGGAAAGAACTGACAATAGATGAACAGTTACATCTAAAAAATCCAGAGGATAGCAACAAAAAAGGGACGAAGCAGGGATGATGATGATGATGATGATGATGACGAAACCGACAATTTCTACAGCGCCGTAACACAGCACATGCCGTTACAAGGGCATTTAGCAAATCCAAACGTCAGTCAGGATATGCTTTAGAGAAGCAGCAAGTCTTGAGACTAGACCTGAAAGCCTCAACTGATATTGCAGCACGGATTGAAGGTGGGAGGCTGTTCCAGCATCTCGGTCCTGAGAGGGCTCGGTCACCGAAGCACGTTTTTGATCTTCGCACGTGTAGGTCACCTTTACAACTCGATCTCAGCGAGAGAGGGAGGGAGGGAGAGAGAAGAACCCAGGACAGGGTAGTGGGGTTACGCCCAATGCAGTTGTTCACATATAAATTTGGTACATACAATTATTACAGTGCAGTCTGTACCTTAAATACATCAACTTCAGTTAGACAGTTGAACTGAGTCTGTGTTACATTGGACCTGAAGTTGGTCCATTTGCTAGATGCAGCAATATCATAGGCCAGTCATCTAAGTACCAAACCCCATAGCAGAAATAGCCCTGCAAGATCAACAGGATAGCTGAGTCTAGACCTGACTGTTGGTCTTGTTGGCATACCCTGCTCATCCCTGTCTGAAACAGGGATGAGGAGTGTCACCAACTCTTTTCTTTCTTAGTTGTGACCCACCTCAAGAACTTTCCTTTTTATCTCTACATATAAATTGCTCAACGCCTTTCTAACTGTTTAAGAATTAAATTGACACAGTTCTTTGAAATAGGTTCTCCTTTCTTCAAACACAGTTATTTCAAACGTACAATCAAAGTTCTTATCAATTACCACTCAACGGTAACTTCTAACATACAGCTCTCTACTGCATTAAACCAACTACTACACTGTATTGTTCAAATTCACTGTCATCAGCAGTTTCTAAGTTTGGCGCGCTAACTGCACGTGTAGAGAATCTATCGTCAGCCAAAGTTTAGGCTACTTTAGGCCAAGCGCCCACGAGCCGACAGCGCAACTAAGGCCTAAGACTAAAACCGCTTAACAATCGAATACACATTATATATATATATATATATATCAACCTAAGGAACACCTGTGCTCATTATATATGCAAAACATTTGTTCACATTACCTCCTTCCCTTTCTTTGGATTGAGCAAATTAAACTTAAAAATTTGCGAAATCATCAGGTACTAAATTATGCAATAAACTTAATACTATAATACAGTAAAATAAACAATCTTATAATCTAGATAAACAATCTGCTACAACAACATTTAATCGTCCTTTCTTATAATTAACCTTTACATCAAAAGTTTGCAGTGCTAAAGCCCAACGCACCAGTTTAGCAGACTTAGACATAGATTCAGTCAGATAAGTTAAAGGATTGTGATCGGTAAAGATGTGAACTTTAGATCCAATGATTATCTCTTTTAACTTATTTAGAGCCCAAACAATAGCATAGGCTTCTTTCTCCACCCATCTCTTCTGGGTGTCAGTCAATTTCTGACTTATAAATGATACAGGGAGTTCTATTCCCTTATCATCCATCTGTGTTCAAATTGTCCACATGTGTAGCTTAACAATTTGTCATCATACACATTCAGTGATCAGATTAATAACACATTTCAACACAGAAAATGCCACAACTGTTAAAAACAAAGAAAGAATTGTAAGGACCTCATAAATAATTAGAACTCACAAAATACCAAAAACAGAATTAACCATAATCAATCAATCAATCAATCAATCAATCAATTTCGTTTATTCTCAACATCAAGCTGACAGGTCACAACTTGTAACAGGTAACAGCTATGAAAAATTGTCTCAGATCTGACATTAGTTATTAAATGGGCAGAGGCAAGTATAATGATAGCACTGTTGAAAACAACATCGATAACAATCTAATTACCATGATAATGATGACATCATCATATTGATAATGATCAAATGATAATAATATTGTTCCAATGATGATTTTGATAGCGATCAGCTAATCCCAACAATATTGAAAACAGCCTAGAAATAACAATTCCCTCGCTACATGATGTTCAATCAGAATTCCTAAAGAATACCAAACATGAATATGCTTCTCTTTATGTCTTGGTGTTCCCAGATACCTATTCCTAAACTAAGAATTGCAAAATTCTGTGACTGACCTGGATAGAGAAAAGGTGCTCCAGACCAAGCGTCAAAGACGTCGATGATGATATAAAGAACGGACAGCAGTAGAAATGCCATACTTCCAAGCGCCAGAACATACGACAATGACCTAATCACAACAAAACAAATAGTCACCAATTCAGATTCAAAGTCTGCCTTCCTACAGCAAACGCTTTGTCCAACTACAGCCATCTGTCAACATAGCTTTATTGTTGCTTCTCGTCTTTCTGTCATGACCAACAACTTGTTGTTCTGTCACCAACGAAATCCATGTATAATTTAGATAACTGTTGAAACTTCTTAAAGCTAAATAAACATCGTTAAGTACCCATGGAATATCCCTTCGACTGGTGGGAGTTAGCTGATACGTGGCTTCAGAGAAAAGATACCCGTAGATTATCTTATAACTGAATTTAAGATGAGAACTGGTAAATAGGTGAACGTGAATCAACAGACTATAACAGACCTACTGCAATATTTTGACTCTTTTTTTACTTAACTATGACTTAACAAAATGATTTTGTTTTCAAGGCTATTTCTGCCATTAACTTACACTAAACCAGAAACAATTGCAAAGTAATTTGACTAAATGGTTCAACAAGAACAACAATATTTCATTGTGATACCAGAGATTCTTGTTAACCGGAATCCATCCACCATTCTGCTCAAATCTACACAGGACGCCCGCAATCAGACCCTAAAAAAAGCATTCATTCATTCATTCATAGCATTTATGTAGCACCAGTTCATAAAATGGTAAGTAATGGAAAGTCAATTATTTGATGGTATTTTGAAACTGTAGTATTAAAATTGCATGTACACTCTTTACAGCAAAGTTTGCAAAAGCAGATACCAGTCCTTAACTATCCTAGATAACCAATAAAACCAGCGCAGCAGACACTGATACCAAACACGTTACTAAATTGGAGTCGACTACATCAGAATGCTGAATGCAAATACCAAATGGTAGTTTCCAAATAAAAACCTGTCTCAGACGACAGATGGAAGAACCAGAATACGAAGACAGGGTAATAAACATTTGGAAAGAACTGACAATAGATGAACAGTTACATCTCAAAAATCCAGAGGATAGCAACAAAAAAGGGACGAAGCAGGGATGATGATGATGATGATGATGACGAAACCGACAATTTCTACAGTGCCGTAATACAGCACATGCTGTTACAAGGGCATTTTAGCAAATCCAAACGTCAGTCAGGATATGCTTTAGAGAAGCTGCAAGTCTTGAGACTAGACCTGAAAGCCTCAACTGAAATTGCAGCACGGATTGAAGGTGGGAGGCTGTTCCAGCATCTTGGTCCTGAGAGGGCTCGGTCACCGAAGCACGTTTTTGATCTTCGCACGTGTAGGTCACCTTTACAACTCGATCTCAGCGAGAGAGGGAGGGAGGGAGAGAGAAGAACCCAGGACAGGGTAGTGGGGTTACGCCCAATGCAGTTGTTCACATATAAATTTGGTACATACAATTATTACAGTGCAGTCTGTACCTTAAATACATCAACTTCAGTTAGACAGTTGAACTGAGTCTGTGTTACGTTGGACCTGAAGTTGGTCCATTTGCTAGATGCAGCAATATCATAGGCCAGTCATCTAAGTACCAAACCCCATAGCACAAATAGCCCTGCAAGATCAACAGGATAGCTGAGTCTAGACCTGACTGTTGGTCTTGTTGGCATACCCTCTTCATCCCTGTCTGAAACAGGGATGAGGAGGGTATGCCAAATACAGACAAGGGTGGAGGGGACCAATGAAGGTAATTGTTAAGCATGTCCATTATGGATGACCCACATGAAAACCAATTCATGCACAGAGAGCAGATATGCTGCCACCATATATGCCAGATATGCAGAAGTCATCAAATAAAACAGAAAAACTCAGATAACAGCTAAAGGATTCTGAAAAAATTAACAGAGAGTGTAGAATTGTAAAAAGGTAATATTCTGACCGTGAAGGTTGCCCATAGCAACCAACGACGCACCCGACGAACCCAATACTGATAGGTCACCAGGATCTTTCCAGCCTTCAGTCAAATCACACACAAAAGGTGGATTAACACAGGGTGAAAACACCATAAGACAAACAAGAAAACTTGCAAGTCTACCCTATTTCACCAATTAATAAACTTGCTCCTCATTTATATTGCAGCCAAGTCCATAAAAGTTTGGGTTAAAGCATAGTAGTATCGATTGGCTCCGTGGCCGAATTGTAATGTGAAAACAGTGGTTCCAACCCTGACTTAATGAGATGGATGCTAAGCAGGAACCATTGGCTCTTTTTATGCCCCAGGGATGAAGTGAGTGAACTGGTTTCCCGTTGCCTTCCTCAAAGACAATTAAGGGTGAGCAACTTGTCCAGGGTCGCTATGCAGTGGTTTGAGGTAGATTCTAACCTCTGACCCTCCACTTAAGTCACATATCACTACACCACTGCATCCCACAAACTGACTACATTATAATGTTAAAGAAACAGCTCTCCAGGAATCATTAGATCCGGACGATTCTCAATCTGATAAAATTCATTTAAATGCAAAGTGTACAGACCTGCAATCCCAGAATGCAGAGAAAAATAGACATCAGAAGTCCAAGAATTCCTTCTGGGTCAAACGGTACAACTGTCTGGTAAATGCCCTTAAAGAGAAACACACTTTTACATATATCTCACATGAAAAGACAAGATGATGACCCACTCACATAACACATTAATAGCTTGTAAATTCAGTGCCTTTGTGACGTATGTAATTGTCCTGATACATACTTATGAACGTACAAACATTTTCATATAAACAAATGCATACATACACAAACTGTACTTAAGTACCAAAGCACAAATTTTGAAAACACATGGTCAAACACAAATCTCTCTATTGTATTGTATTGTATTTGAACGATTCTCAATTTGATAAAATTCATTTAAATGCAAAGTGTACAGACCTGCAATCCCAGAATGCAGAGAAAAATAGACATCAGAAGTCCAAGAATACCTTCTGGGTCAAACGGTACAAATGTCTGGTAAATGCCCTTAAAGAGAAACACACATTTACATATAACCCACATGAAAAGACAAGATGATGACCCAGTCACATAACACATTAATAGCAAGTAAATTCAGTGCCTTTGTGACATATGTAAAATGCACTATATTAACTGTCCTGATACAAGCCTATAAATGCATAAACATTTTCATATAAACACAAAGCATACATACATAATTACATACACTGTACTTAAGTACAAATGCACAAATTTTAAATACATAACAAAAAACATAATATGATTGACACAATTAAAATTTACTTAGATCACCCCAGAGATAGATTATATTCTATTTAACTTCTCACAATTTGGCAACAGAGACAGGCACCCAGTGACAAATTTCTCATTAGATGACAGTGTGACACTTCACCTCAGAGACTCAGATTAATTCAACAAACAGTACAATGCACAGACTCATTTGGCTGGCGACATGAGACAGGCCGAGAAAGAGGTGTACAATTTCCAGTCACAACAAAAAGTTGCTAAACATCCATGACTCATGACTTGGTTAAAATAGAGCTATATAAATATATCAAAAATGCAATATATCTAATCTAATACAACTGTTTCTACAATGTGCAACGGATCAGTCGATAGTCGTATAGGGTGAAATCACACTTAAAACTCAGAATCCATTGGAAAAGCCAGGTCGATACCACACTAATAATGTTTTCATTCTTTCAGAAACAACTGACACTGCATACAGACCTGCATGATAAAAACCGGTAAAGAATTTCAAAGTAACTGTAATACCCTGCAAGTTGGATACTGGTACATGTGACTATCTCCCAGAATCACATGGTCAATGTAGCGGGCTGCTCCACCTGTGCAGTTCATATGCTGTGCATTTTCACTTAATCCTCCTGGACCCAAGTAACCACTAAAACACACATGCATAAACATGATAAAAAATTAACAACAAAAACACAGCATGAAATGCATTGATTTCAGTATTATAAACAAACTGCTTCATAAACAGATGGACAATACAATATTACTTTTGTGTTCACGTTTTGATTATATCACTATATAATAATCAAAACGTGAACACAAAAGTTTAATTGTTATTCATTGTTTGACTTCAGCAGCTGTTTGGCTTGATAACTTTTTCCACAATTATCAAAAAAACAAATAAAGGTAAGCTGTATGTGATCTAAATGGCCATCATAAACGGATAGATTACTAATGAAAGTCTAAAGGTTAGACTTCGGTAACAATGCTGCATGACACAATGGACCTAGGTTTTGCAGTTTACTCAACACTTCTGAAATATTAGAGGCACGCACAATAAAGTTTAGAAATGCCAAGCTCATTGTTATTTGCATAGATGGCCATGTCATCTGGTTCTTAATCTTCCCTCCATCCATCAATAGAAAGGAACAACACAACTGGTGAGGTTAATAGAAGTGCTTGTTACTTAAGATTGCTGCATCTCAGCAAACAGATTCGTTGACCTTGATCCTTTGACCTTGGCACAGAAGAGTTTCTGTAGAGGTGCAGAAACAAATGTGTTACCATCACTACTGTGCTTTTTAGGTTTTGCAAAACGAAACTCACATTGGACAGCCAGGAACTGGAAGCAGAAAAGTGAGGCAGAGGTGAAGAATGATCAGACATCCACACACCAACCACGTTGGCCAAAATGGAAACAAATCTCTGGCAAATGACCACCACTTTCTCTACAAACACAAAGCCACATATGCCAAATACTAACTTATTAACCGGTAGAATTTTGCATAAGTTTTAACAATTACAGCTACACTGCCTGCCTCCGAACCATGAACAACTGTCCTTTAGAACAATGAACCTATAGTTGGAGAATGTGTTGCTGAAACATATGGTACACCAGATGTCAGATGTCCAACAACTTTGCACAACAGGTGGTATCACAAGCTACAGTGAAGTGCAATGGATATAAGTAACCTACTGTAGGGACATATGCTTTCATATCATTGCAATTACTGACGTTCATGGCCGTTAAGGTCCTTGGATACTTTCACTTTCTCCAACTGTTTAAGACCAGTTGGAGAAAGTGATTGAGAACTGAGAGAAAATATAGTTGAAGATGAGAGATGATGTTTTTCAATCCACTCACCAGGTGAACATCAGTGGAGGTTGCAGAGATCGTCTCCAGCACAGCCACAACAAAGTACGTCAAACCCAGACGCTGCAGCACTCCCATTATCCGAAGATTCTCTAAGGAAACACTTCCACCTAGGATCAAGCAAAGAAACATTTCTCACAATCTTGCAACAGACATAGTAACCAACAACAGGGAGAAAGCTAGTCTTATGCAAGTAATACGGCTGGTATTAGTATTTAGACATTTATGTAGCACCTTTTGGAATAAATAAAGAAAAGGTCTGAGAGATCACAAGGCAGGTGATGGCAGAGATCATTAGAAGGCAAGGAGGATAATCATCATCATCATCATCATCATCATCATCATCATCATCATCATCATCATCATGACAACTGCACCCTAATGATTACAATACAACATGAACTTTTAATAAATTAAACATTTCTATTCGTCACCAAATTTATGTTAAAAATGATAATTGGGAGAAGGCCTTTTCCAGTCATCAAATATATGTTGCAGTATGTTAATGACTACAAAGTAAGTAATTTATTCGTCAATTTCAGTAAAGCAACAACTGCAACATTTGTCATGAAAACGAACAGCAACACCCTTGAGAGGTCCTAAAACTACTCTGTAAATATCCAGACAAATACATACACACAAAAATATGCATATAAATACACACATAAATACTGGCCATAATAATTAATATATACATCAAATAATACAGATGCTGAATCACTTAAAGTATAAATGCTTCTTAGAACTACATTACACATGTAAGAAGTCAAAAGCAGAGAAGGAACTGTATACTGACTGTTGCTGATAACAAGACCCAGGAAGAAGAGGATGGCTGTTCGTTTGACAACTCTCCAGAAAATGGTCAACCGCGACGTTCCCCGTCTAAGCGCTCCCTTGAACGACATCGCAATAGACGTTCCCATCAGAAACACAAACCTTTCCAGAAAAAGATAAATGATTAACTGCTCATCACTGATTAAATTATTCAGATTAATTATTCGATGTTTCAAATTCATCCTGAAACTGGTTTGGTTCTTCCCTCATCAGAGTTAATTGGAGAACTCATTGTGTGCCTTTTGGTCTTAAAAGCAGAACTTTAACTCTAGAAATTGCTCACCAAACATTTTCATATATCTTAAGATCCATCTCTTTAGATCTCTTATGTAGGCATGTTAACATCTTCCGGAGGTTCTTAAAATGTGTTAGAGAAACGTTCAGACACATGCATAGGCCTACATAAAATTTATAGCATGGCAGCCTGTTCCAGAATGAAGGGTTGATCTTCTATCTTGACTTATACGTATGTACATATGTTTCAGGGTATGTATGCATGTGTATTTTGTCTCTGCGTGTGTATGTATCTATACATGAAGACTGGATGCTTACTTTGCAACTCATCTGGAAAAACTATACAATTTCTAATGATAGTCCCATCCCTGTTACATTAGAAAGTCCTGCCTTTTAAACAAACAAAAAACAGTCTCACCATGGAAAGACAAGGTCAGCAACGGTAAGACCATTCCAAGATGAATGATTGAAATACCAGTACTCGCCACCACCATAGTTGACAAATATCATCACAACCAGTGCAAAGCTGAAAGCAAATTTTAACTGATCGGTATAAATGTATCAGGGACATAAACATCATAAACTGTAAAAAGCTCCACAAGAAAAGGATATATCGGACATTTTTACCTTGCACAGAAATTACGTCTCCATAAACACAAATTTTCCAACTCTGAACTGGAGGGTGAATACTACAAAATTAACTGGACTTAAATGCAATGTTCCGTGTCGTAAGTTAATAGATTTGGAGCGGTTCTGCAAATGAGCAATTTATGGTAGTTAGAAAGTCATGTTTAAGTATTCACTGAAAAAGCTCAAGCAAACGAATGTATGCTAAATATTTGTTGAGTGTCAACCTTTTTACAGAAGACATTTCACACAAGTAGGCTTGTCATTCAAACAAAACAAATTATAAGCCTGAATGTTAACAATTTGCTAAAGTTTACGTAGCAAACTGTATGCATTGTTTTGTCCAATATAATGAAGATCAAATTCAAGTACTTAACAGGTTTACAACTTAACAAAAGAAGAATCCCACAAATATCTTTCTAGACATGATGAATTTCCTGTCCAGTTTTAATGTCCAAGTCCTTCTGAAAAGCATAAAGATACCAAGGAAGTGCTTTTGCTCAGAGATCCTCTGATACTCCTCTGACTGGCAGTCAAAAAACCATATTTAATTCTCAAATGTTTCCTTTGCTTCGCGGGAACTTACCCTCGAAATGTATCAACCGATTTGACACGGCTTTGCTGGGTCGTGACCTCTGTGCCCTCCTCATTTAGTAACGCTGACCCCAAGTCCTAGGGAAACATCAACAGCTGCCTTTCAGTGCAGACATCTTGAGATAATTCATTCAATATTTAACAAACTAAATAATAAATATTAATGTATTATACATATATTAATTAATTAATAAACATCATTTAATGTGAATCTTCAGGAATTTGTGATTTGTCTTTTGTCTACTCAAGAGTCACAGCAAACAAAAAATGTGACTCCACTATAAGGATATGCAACATCTCAATTCAGTTTTTAAATATTGAACATTTAGAACCCTGTCGCAGGTCATAAGACTAATTACTGAAGCAAAGCACATGCTGAATGTATTGTATTGTATTTGAACACTTGTTATAGCGCCCCTACCAGATTGCCTATTCAGAGACGCTCCCGAATTACGCTGAAGGAGTTTCACGCCGGCAGCACATTTTGAGGTGGATTCGAACCCGCAACCCTCCAGCTGCAAGGCACCGAACATACCCCTACACTACCGCGCCCCAAACAGAGAAGACCATCCATACCTCTGCTTGTTAAGCGTAAGGCTCTACATCAACACATGGAAGCAGCAGGATAACATTTCTAGTGAACAGCGTCATAACATAACAGAAGACAAGAAAACACTACGAATTATTGCCATAAAGCAACAAAGCAACGGTGTCTTCTTTTCTGTCTGATTTCCTTCTCCCAAACAAACACAGCTCTTTGCTTAGAACACTTTCTCTGAAAGTTCATTTACCGTATTGATCAGCTGTTCAGTCGGTAGAAGGAAAGCCAATCTATAGAAGACTCGTCTCCTGCAAACAACAACAAAGTCCTGGCTCATTGCCAACACAGTCATCTCCTTTAATTTTAAATGTAAGCGACTGACATCAGATGCCAGACAGAGATCAGCATGGATCTTCCAATTCATTTTCCTTTTGGAAGCAGCAGCAGAAAACATTTAAGATTAACTTAATTGCATGCTTGTATTTTGTTGTTGTTGATGAACCAATAAATGGCTTCAAATTCTTATGGTAAGCAAAATTCATCAGTTGTCAGCTTTTATAAGCAATTATAATATCAACAACGATTGATATTGCATAAGTTATGTAATTTGGATGAAAGAAGTGTCTTCTTCTAAAATCTTTGAGACATGTGATCATAATGGGGTAGTAGAGTTGCACTTCTTACCTGATGAGAACTTGGAAGAGCTGCCAGACAGCAAAGAGGGCAACAATGACACCCAAAGCAATATACACAGCTACAAATCCAAACAACTTTACTATATTCTCCTTTAACATTTTAAAAGGGAACTAAAACTTTTAAATAATGCAATACAATTCAACACAACTGCATTTTGATATTGCCCTCCTTCCAAAGCTCAGAAGTGCACTCGACCATATGACATAACATCAATTGCACAGATCAATTCTGAGTGAAGGACTTGCTCACAGTAACTGCCTTGAATGAGGCTCAAACTCGTACCCTCCTTGTTACAGACCGAGCGCTCTAACCACTGTGTCACACAGTCATAATACACACAATCTTAATAAATCTGTATCTGGATGGGTGTAAACAACATTACTAACACATCCACAAAAGTACAAGTGCAACCTTGAAATTATAGTAGAATACTTAGACAGGTGCTTAAACATAACTTTAAAATTCAGAAAGATGGAATGGTATTTATATTCAATCATTTCTAATTGCAAAGTCTGAAATTAAGCCAACAGGGCAACAAGGAGTACAAAGTATTATACAAAGTATAAGTGTCTTATAATTCTGTCATGGAAGTTGCAATAGAATATCCATCACTTCAATAACCAAGATCACAACAACTCCAATGTTGTTTAACTTTACTGAAACTTGGCTAGAAAGGTTAACATTTCCAAGTTGTGTTATTTACTTTAAAAGCATAGTCATAGAAGCCTAGGTTACAGGAATAAGAGTTCTAAGCAAATCATAGATCAGTAAGATGCATATAACTTAGTCACATGCTACAATCGATCAAACAACCTCAAATTATACAAAGACTATCCTGTGCTCAATATAAACCTCAAATATTGCAGTTTGTTTTTAAGCACTTTAAAAATATTTACAAATTTATATGAATCGAACGTTTTCCATTGAATATGTAAAAATTGGATGACATACGTAAGTTGCTGTCATAGGGAGCATTCGTCTGATTAAGGATGCACAAGATGCCATCGGAAGCATCGCTGACTGTAAGCGTGTATTCACCCTGGTCAACGAAAGTCTTCGTTAGGCTGCACAGAAAGCAATTAAAGTTACATTTGCTACTATTTAGTCACCTGGTAGTGATTGTCATGGATTCATGGGGATTGCCAATAAACTAGCAAGGAAGTTTCACAGCACATTTGAGACATTAAACTCTCGATTGGAGCCCAAATAAACTCTAACTGCAGTGCCCACTGGATTCATGGGGATGCTGGAAATCAGAATCAGACAGCATCTTTCAAGCATTGCAGTGTTCCCTCTCCAGAATCAGACCATCTTTCAAGCATTTGTACAACCAGTGAACAGTTATTCTCTCACAACATCTTTTTCACTGTCTTTCGACCTACAATGACCGACTGTTGTCTTGCAACGTCTTTTCACTGGCTTTCGACCTGTCATGGCTGACTGTCTGGCAGTGTCCATCATGAACCAACTGTTCTGACAATTCCTCTGGTACGACTGACACGACTGCTTCTCTGGAACGACTGGACCTCGGGGTTTAAGTCGCATCCAGGTGACGTTATGAACATGCATTTACTCTCGACCCCCATGGCATAGACCGACCATTAAACAGCTATATATGTGTTAGCATTTACACTAAATCTACATGTTTACCAAGACAAACAAAAATATAGTTATAATTACATATATTTAATTAAAAGGGTCTATCTTCTTCATACAGTGGCAGTCCACAACACGTGAAACTGCTGTCCTTTCAATGCATCCTAATAATAATATAAAAATAATGTAATAATAATATATCTTTGTACAATTCGCATACAACAGAGAAGCACCAATGAATAAGCAATTCAGTGCAAAACAAATCTCACTTGCAAGAAGAATTTGACTTTAAGTAGAGATGTAGCGTGAACTGCGTGTCTAACACAACCGTTGCGTTACTAAATCGTGGTATGTTCTCCTTCAGTTGAAAAGGACACTAAAACAGAACCCAGCAAATGCAGTTGTCAAATGCATCCATGTGTAACCACATTGTTTCAATAAGCAGCAGATTGGTAACGTAATGTAGAGCAAGGTTGAGACAAGGCATCGGAGGTTGCTTGTCACAAGCCTAAAGAAGAAGAAAAAAGCAGTCCCTTAAGCTAGCCCTGAGGCAGCCATGGTATAAGTGTTAGCGACTTAATTTTCTAAGCCTCAGCATATGAGGGCAGGTGGCCAATCTTCTCCCTCACCGTCTCATCTTCCCACCAACAGTGTACCATCAGTGTACTCATTATAGCTGAGTTGGCTAGGGAGGTGCTGGTGGAACAGAAATCTCTAACCAAAATTTCTGCCCTCAATTGACAGTCCAGTGCGCTAACCACTACACTATCGAGCACAAATAAACTGTCCCGAAATCCAGAAAAAAGACCCTTTTGTAACATGAATTTGTAAAAAAAATTGTTATCAGATAATACTACATTTATTACCCTTAAATGGGGGAGGGGGCACACCTTTGATGACTTAGGAAGATTCAAAAAGAGAAAGCCTAATTCTCTGCTGCCCTACACACTTAAGTGTGAAGTATCCAGGATATTTCCTACACACTGAACATTTTAATATCCCTTTGTCCTAAAAAGCAAACACAGGAGTTGGTGGCAGTTACCTCGTAGCAAGCACTTGACAGTACATAAAGCAAGAGTTCTGAGCTGAGTGATGACTGAATATGAACTTTTGCTTTGTCGACATGTCGACTGTGTTTGCCAACATCATCGTCCAGCTGTGAGATTGACTCCACACAATTCCACAAACCATGCACTGCAACACATCATCTTAATGAGCAATGTTGGTTATTATCATCATCATCACCACCTTCATCATTGTTGGAAAGTAGTATGTATAAAAAATTTAGGAGTACAGTGTGGACTCATTCATGCTCCTGGTATGCACACCATTCCGCTTAACACAAAGTGGTGTTTTGTCCCCAAAGCTATTAACATACCATTAAGGTTAATGCACCCTGGAAGAACTGCAGTGTAGCGCCAACTATTGCTCTTACAGCATTATCCCTTTTAACATGCATTGTGGCTTATGCACTGTTACCATATGGCACATCCCCAAAGACTTTATGTTAACAAGTCCACACTGTAACTGAAAATATATGTAGTTATGTACTGTGATATAGGACTGAAAACTGCCAGATAGCTTTGTTAAATCAGGCAATATGGCTTATTCTCACAGCTGGTAATAATAGAAGATTGATGAATGAATGAACTGCATATGGTGCAGGTGGCAGAAGCAGGACAAGCCAAGGAAGCTCACACAATTAGCCACTGATAGTTTTCCATCCTGAAGCATACCCATGTTACAGACAATAAGCTGTTGATTCCCGTCTGGGAATCAAGATTTCATCAATTCGTTGTCAATCTTTGACATGCCTGGTGTGTGTCCAACCCAATGCACAGGGTTTCATTGGATTCTGCAACTTTAGCTGAGTTGAAGACATCCACAGCTGGCTTCTGTTAATGTTGTCAACAAACAGGCAAGTGCTTCAGAGATGGAAGGCAAGAACAGAACAGTTGAAACTCATTGGCAGACTGATGGACCCACAAAAACAGAGCAGTGATGATTTGAGTACTTTTATAGACATGTAGTAGATGCTGTAAAGAAATGGTCCGACTCTTGAGTCCTTTGTGACACCAAATGGAACATGTATCCAGGCCAGGGGTGCAAAAAAAACAAACTTTTTCAAAATGAAAAGTTGGTTTTTTGTTTTTTATGGTTTTTGTTGTAAAAATTTTCCTATTTCGGATCATAAAACTCATAAAATGGCATAATACCATTCAAATTAATCAGATGCATATAAATGAAATTAACTAGAACAGTAGAACCTTAGAATGTCATAAAGCGAAATTAACTAAGACCATACAACAATTGCCAAGAGAGTTGAAGAGACGCCATTTTTGGCATTTATAATTTTACATTTGTAAAAACCAAAAAACCAAAAGTTGCGTTTTTTTCTGAGGTTTTGTGCAACCAAAAAATCAAAAACCAAAACCAAGCCAGGCCGAACAGTCTGAGCCCATAGCCATGACCATCATCCAGAATAAGCCAGTCCAGAAGTCAACCACAGATTTCTATACCAGATGCTAAGGCGTGCAAGATGTCATGGTTTACTGTGTCAAACGCTGCACATGTGTTGTGAAAAGAGCCACAAGGCATAATATGTCTACAGCCAACAACATCGTAGAGACGGAATTTCAGCAGGAACATTACCATGGAATGTGGCTTAACATACGACTGGTTGTAGCACCAGCACAAGGTTACTTGATTCTAAACGGCTTTCTGTCTTCAGAATGACTAAGTTTCTCAATAGCCTTTGATAGAAATGTTAGGGGTGGAATCAGCCAGCAGTTACATTGCCTGAATCAAATCACTGCTTCTTGAGTAAAAGTAGAAAAATTCGATGCATTTCACTACCCAAAAGGAATCCCACAACCAGTCACAAATTGCAGAACTGCACAACACAGTAGGCAGCTCACAAACATATTTGTACAAGATGAATTAGTGTGTTTTAGTATGTCATAGTCAAGTAGTGATTTAACACATTCACAAGAAACTAACATATTATGAGTTTCCCAAACTAATTGACTTGCTCCAAATTCAAACGTCTGTCATGTATTAAAACTATGGATAAATCATCTGCGGCGCAAAATTCCACCTTAGAATTAACATTTTCTACACAATTCTATGGCGCAACCTTTGGCGCATGTTCCTTGCACTGTGACCTAAAAATTGACGTCGTGAGGGTCAGTTAGGCTCAGGTTAGGCGGTCAGTGAAGGTCTTTTAGGGTTAATGTCATTTTACATAAAATGTGAAAGAAATTCCACCACAGAAGTAAGTTTCCGCGGGTTACGTGGCGGCATTTTCCGCCGCAGAAGCACCACGCTAAAACTATACACTATTCTGTAGTTTTTATTGTGTTGAAAGACTTCAGAAAAGTTCAAATGCATTTGTTTTTTTTGTGCTAGGTTTCTTTCTATACTATTCTCTGTATTCTGTTGCAAATTATAAAATTCTAAGAAGTTCAATGTACTTTATCACTCGCTAGCGTCCTTCTATTTGTTAATAAATCCCGTGTAATGTTCCATTGATTATAAATCATTTCAGTGTTTTCAGACACTAATTTTCTTGTCTAATTTTTCTTCTCTGCCAGACAGCCACGTTAAAATTAGTGCCTGTGAGAGGCTCTCACGATGTGTCTTATTACAGTAGCAGTAATTCTGTTCTGAAATATAAACAGGAAGCAATTCGAATGTTTAAAAGTTTTCGTTCTTTTCCTCAGCATTTGAGGTACATCCCACCCAAGCACGTAATCGTAATCATAATCTCCAAACTTCTAAAGCGCCATTCGAAAGCCTAGCGCAAGGCACCAGCTTATTTACGAGCGCTGCGTTTAGTAAGAGAGATTGTCAGAAAGAGTATTCCGAAGGAGGTTCGAGTCCGGTTTCCAGAGGATCAGAGGGCTGTCAACTTACAACACCCTCCTATAATCATGAACGAATTTATTTCTATTTGTTTAAAATAAAGTGTGTTTACCAGTTACAGCGACAAACGCCACCAACAAAACGTGCACCATCAGACGCATTCTGTCAGTTAGTTTTGCGGATGATGAATTCCCTTTTTCTGTTTCTGGGGCTTTTGGTGTTTTCATCACGTGCCATTAAATTGTACACAGCAATGACTATGTATTTCGGCCTAGAGCATCGACGCTCATGATTTCATAGCTTTATCTTTACTTTGATATTATGCGAAAACCAAAGGTTAAAATGTCTGTGCAGACAATTTTTTATGTAAACTACAGCGGCGTGTCAAGAGGCTTCACCGCCCCTTTTGTATAGTTTCAAATGATCGTTTCATAGTTATTTTAATAACCTGTTAGGACACTGCTACGTTTATGTAGGCCTAGCTTCATTTAGCTCCCATCTATTGAGTAAAGGCCTATCTGGGGAGATGCCAATTAACTATTGGGACCGGCGCAGAAACGAATGCTGTAATTAGGAAGTATAATTATTATCAAGCGCTTTGGGAGCTACATGTAGGGGTCAAGAGTCAACACAAAAAGAGTCGTTTTTGTCAAACTTTCTGCTCTAGTCTCTACCAATAATGTTCTCCTGCATCAAGTTCGTTTGCTGAAGGACAGCATGGACATAAAATCAGTATTTCAGTAGCAAGAAGTGACGGTTTGTGTTCTGTGGTAACTTGAGACAATGTTGAAGTGTAAACACCTCATTATCAATCGAAAAACATGATTTTCATGTGATGTAGCCTACAATGCTTAAAAACTCGGCCGCAGTGAAGAAAGGTCATATGATTAAACAGATGACCTAAATCAATACCATGTCCTTGACGAGACATACCGGTAGATAATGCATCCCACAGAAAAGGTACTCAGACATTCCTGGCATTAAGCTAAGTGGAAAATTTTCACAGCAGCTCCACAAAATAAAAACCAATTATCTGAACATACCAGTAGCAGACTGCACATTCCTGTATTTAGGGTCAAAATTAAGGTAGTAAGAGCAACCTTTGATAGAACAGAATACAGCTGTATCTTGGCAAAGGCTACTCAATGTTGAGTGACAGAAATTGTCATCCAGCCATTAACGAACAAAGTCAACACATGAAAATCAAACTGCACAAATTATTTTATTCAAATGCAAAATACGTGTAGGCAGATAATTGCACAGCATTTAATTAATCTTAGTCAAAATTTCCATTCTTCTAATGTTTGTTCAAAAATCCAATCACATGCAAACATATTACAAGCATTTGAAAAAGGCAGATAAAGTCCCATTTGGTCTCAATACATTCATCTGTGGGATTCCTTGTACAAACTACTTGGATTGTCATATGAAAACAAACCAAGTGTCCAAGTTGTTTGTTCAGTATTAAAGAACACCAGAAAATAAATAATAAATGCTTAATTAAGAAAAATAATTTATGAGATGAATCTATATCAAATGCCGGCTACTCCCTGAACAAAGGCCAATGCACTGAATTATAGCCACCCTCGCTGCTAGGTCAGAGCAGTGAATCAAATTTTGACCAAAGACGTTACATAAAATTGTAAACACCAATTTTTTACTTACAAATTCTCTTGCATGTTTCAGAATCGATAAACTTGTTCCACAATAGACATAGGGTTCAAACATTTAGCTAACCAGTAACATTGTCATACAAAATTTCATATAATGATACTCGGCTGTGCACACATCACATCAAACAATTCTCACAATTTTCATCTAATTTGATTTTGAGGTACGGAGGGTGTTGGCAATTACTTCTAATAAATGAAGAGTTCTATTACATCAATAAGTTAAAATGAAAATATTTTCATGACACAGCACATCGAGCATCAGAGCAGCCATCAATTGGAGTCAAAAGAACAAAGACTTGGTTAACGACAATTCTCAAGGGGAATGGTTTGTGGAATTGTGTGGAGTCAATCTTGCTACTGTGAAGAACTCAGGAGAAAATGCAAAAAGCACAAAGGAAAATAAAAAAACAGCTAAACAAAGGAACTGGGATTTCAATTTTCCAGACTTTTGGACAACACATAAATACTGAGCATAAAACTCAATTATTATTTATAGCTTTAATTTAGAATGTAGATCAAGACCAAGCACCATTCATTTTTAGACTGCACCCTCCCATGCAATGAAATCAATAACATTACAAACCACATGAGAATTTGCTCAGATATGGCAGAAATCTCGTCCTAAATAAATTGCCTTGCAAAGGCAAACTCTGGCAGCTGACTGCATGCATCAAGCCACCGCTTTATGCTATCTGGAGCCCTGCTAGCCTGCTTTAACTGGTGCACTGCTGACCACAGGACAATGTCGGCCAGCGTAAGATTTTCTCCCAGCATCCACTGTGATTTGCCGAGCTGTGCGCCGATGACTTTCACGAAATTCGCCTTCTGAGCCCCATCATTGGAAAGCTGAGCATCAGCAAGGTCAATGAGACCATCAATCTGTGTTGCAGTCACAGCATCAGTTGAGTCATAGGCTGGAGACAGAAGCCGAGCCAAGTAGCGAGCAATGTTACACTCTCCAATGATCGGCGTCTGGTCACTTGGATTGACTTTAAGCACAGGACTGTACTTATCTGAAACAATTGCTTAACAAAATTAATACCCTAAGAGATAAAAACAACATAATACCGTTAATAAAACTTGAATGGCAGATTGCTGTATCATACACAACTTTGAACCACAGACAACAGCAGACAACAAATCTCTAACCTAACTAAATCTCTAATCGCTGCCTTACCAATTCCCGGACTACTAAATTTCTTATATGAACTTCTACGGATGCTTCTTATTAAAAGAGGTGACTTATGCATGAAATTTATAAAATTTTGGTTACTCCTGTATATCCTAAAAATTTATTTCCCCAGCTGAAGATGATCAATTTGTATTGTTCAGTTAAATATTTAACACTAAACGCTTTTGAAAGTACTGTAAGATTTAAGTAAATCTTAGTGTGGCTAGAAAGCTCAAATACATGCACTGATAACTTACAAGTGTGAAATCACTTGAAAAGGCTCGCTGCCAGATGATAGTGTATAATTACTTTAAAAGGCCGCACTGCAGTGTAGGTAAGGGATAAAACAATAGTGATGACGAGCTACATTGGCTTCCCATATATTTTAGTAAATGCTCGTCGTTAAAGGGTTAATACAAGACAATAAATATTTTAGCTAATATTCTCCTGTTTGTAGACAATACTTTTAAACAGAAACACCCTTGTAGCAGACTGCCATCGATTCTGCCTAGAAGTGTGGCACAGCACCTGAACTCAAACTGGAAGGCATAATTGCTCTAATTCATCCCAGTACCACTAGTGAAGAAAGTCTTATAGATCTCTATTGTCTCTTGGGGGATATGTCGTGTGCAGCTATCGAAAGTTTACCTGCCCCACAGCAGCCCTGCCTGTCAGCAGCAATGGCAACTGTCAGCAGTAAAGGCAAGCTGGAAAATGTATATGTACATGTCCAGACTTCTGACAACTAAATCAAGTCTTATACTAGACTATTCAACAACAAGTTTAACACTAGTAACATTAAAAAAACATACAATGCATATATTATTAGGGCAAATAGACACAAACAGATTTAGATAACCCACAAGCGCATGATTGGAAATAACAAAAATATAAGCAAAAAATAACCATAAGATGTGATAAAAAATCTCAAAAGGAAAATTTGCAAAGGGCTGACTAAGCCCAGAAATTGTACTCTATATAAAGCCATAAACCCATTCGGGAAAATGCTTCAAAGTATTTGACAAATTTGACAATGGTAAGGTGTATCTCACCTTCCTTCCAAACAACAGACACTGCAATCTGATATGCATTGCGGTTGGCTGTTGGAGTGCTGCCAGTCTGGTAGAGATCCCTCAGATGAGCAGGGGTAGAAGACATTGCTGACGAATGAACATACGATGTTGAAAGAACTCTGAACTGCTTTGCAAGCATCTGCTGCAGGACCAGCAGTGACAGCGGGAGACGTGACGGTGATGCACTTATTACCAAATCGTTTATGATATCACCCTAAAAAAATCCATATCACCATATTTCATCAAGCTACACTTGTTAACATAAAGACAATCCTAACTCTGATTCATAATCTTATCAATCATACATATATTATCTACATATCACACAAATATATCTGACAGTGTATGTATTTGAGCTTTCTGGCCGCACTAAGATCTGCTATATATGCAATTTCAAAAGGAGTTTAAAAGGAAACTCCTCCGAGGCACTTTGAACCTGACAACACAAACCATGGTTACACAGAAAGGTCACGAAGCGAATGTTGGAGAGTACTATATTAGCTCACCAAAGTACACTTCTGAGATGAAAACAATCAACCAGATCACCCAGTGGATGCATGTATCAAAGGATACATGATTATATCTGGGAGACACAGTGGAGCATAGTCAATCAGGTAGTTGTGCATTGAATTGAATATCAAACCTTGATTACAAATATACTTAATAATCCCCAGCATTGTCTTGTGGTTTTGTTTGTCTAAGTTCTTAATAATCTAACACTCAACCGCATGTCTTTACTTGGTTACACAACTTTTTTATGTTCTTAATGTTGACTGCAGCAACAGTTAAAAGTGTTGCAAACCTGAAACTTTCTCAGAATTTTCTGGAAAACATGCATAATGTTGTCTGAGTCAACTACAACTCTAACTTCAAACATGGTCAACTTTGTCTTAAATCAACAAGCTAATCAATGCCAGAAACAACTTTGTGTTTTGTGGAGTAAAATCAAACCAACTGAACTATATATATATACAAGAATGAATTGTCTTAAACATTATATTCCATGTCACAAATTAAACATTTGCAGTAACCTGCCTTCCTTGTAGCTGAAGCTGTTGTACGCGTTTTTGGACAACTTTCCAGCAGCTTGCTTGGATGCACAACAGCGGCTGGAGCTGGTGGCACCTTAGATCGACCGGTGTTAGGACGGGCTCTTGATGCTGTAGTCGCAGCCAACTGAACTGGCGCTACATTCTGTTCTTTCATTAAGTCCTGTACCTGATGCTGCAGCTTCTCAATCTGTGAAAGAATCTTCTCTTGACGCCTCTCCAGTTGTTCAACGGCCGACAGGTTGGCATTGTCCGCAGACTAACAAGAATAATATTCAGTCACCAATGTATGAACTAGGTATCAGAAATCAACAGTTTCAGTTTATCTCTAGAGACGTTTTCTCAAATTCTGAATGTAACCAAACACTTATGGGCATCGTTCAACTTCCCTTGTAAAAATAACTCAAGTGATGAACAATATTAAACTTCAAAACAACAAATCAGTGTTAAAATCAAATCAAGTCTGGCACATCATTATTAAAATAACTCATGATTGATGGCTCAGAAACAAAAGCAGCTGGAAATAGATAGGCACATGTCGAATATCTTAATAATGATATTCAGTCAGCAATGTTTAGATAAGTGATTTAATAACAATAGTCCAAAGGGCTAAGTCAGCAATAGTTAAGACTGAATATAGATGATTTTATCATAGAAACTTAAGATATTCAGTCAAGTTCAGATCAGTGATTAAAAGAAGCATGGGTCGATCAAGAGGACAATCTGGCTACGCCTCATCTGAAGTGGGGACCAAGCCATCAGCTTGGCTCTCCTATATAATATCGTCGCTTAGTTCTACCTGCCACGACTCTCATCAAATGCTAAAACACATCCAGCTTAGAGGAAGTTAAAACTGATAATAGTAATTATAACCGGCGTGCAAACCATGCATGTATATACATACGCATACACATCATATGCAACTGTTCAAATCAGATCAAAGTCATTGATGTACAAAATACTGAGAGCTGAGTATCTGTAATAGGATCTGCCAATTAGTCAAACTTGTGTCTATTGCTAATGAAATTATGCGAAGCAGCTCGGATTACCTTCTAGAATGAATAACAAACCGTGATAAATCCCAGGTGTACGTGGCTTATACGACACCAACCTAAATGTATGACCTTGCACTATGGTCTTCCAGATAATCAGATGACCTTATTGAATAACGATAAGTCTGGGAAATGAGGACTGATTTAGGGTAGTGTGGTTGATGCAACACAGAAACCAGCAGCATGAGCAGAATAAGCATGGGCTGGTTACTCTGTTACTCAGGTCACCTCCAAAGTTCTCCACCAAGGAAGGCTCCATGTATTTCCAATATGAAAATTCACTAAAAAAAATTTTAAACAGGTGCTTTGCCCAGACCCTCTCCCCTATCTCAAACACTGACCATTTCGTGCTACTTCACCCATGGCACTTCGAACCTAAACTTCACATCTTCTCCCAGACCAAAATTTAACAAATCCATTTCTCTATTTTGCCATCTGCAGCCACTACACTGCTAATTCTCAGGTCTAAAAGCTAGAGACTGCCATGATTCAGAATGCTTCGAACATGCTGGGCTTATGATTCTGTTCTAAAATGACTTTTGCTGAAATTTACAAAATGTAGATAGCTAATTAATAGATCTGTCAACTTTTACAGGCTTCACTCAGTGACCCATTCCTGGTTCTGCTTCTACACCAATCCCGTACCCAACGTCATTGATGCCCACAGTACTTAGTGCACTGTCTCCTCGGTTGACCCATGATTCTGCCCTGGCATTGAAACCGACCAAACAACCAAGCATACTTGATTTGCCATTAAATAAGCTGGTCTCATTGACGCAACTTTAGTGTGGTGTTGAGAAATTTCTTACACTTATATTTACATTTAGGGCTTTCCTTTGAACCCCACATGGTCCCCACTGTGCACTTCTGCATCTGCAATTGAAACAGAACATGCAATCAAATGTATTACCAGTTTTCACGTTGGAAGTACATAGGACCTTCTTTAACGAAGGGCCACAGAGGTCCTAGAACTTGCGCTTTAGGGGTCCCGATTTTGAAGATTTTCTTATGACAACACAAACCCTAACCCTGACCCTAACCGACCCTCACGACGCTTAACCTGACCCTAACCGACCCTCACGACGCCATTAGTGCTAAACTTCTTACATTGAACTAGGCTGATTAGTGTCAAAGTGTGATCTTTTATAATACATACTCCCCTCGAATATGGGTGTCATTATTTGGGACCCCTAAAGCGCAAGTTTACCGAACTAACTCTGACATCAAAGGCCACCGCTCTGTTTTAACTAATGACTAAGTTGAGATAAAGTCAGTAGCATAAATAACACAGAGGTCAACCCAAATCCCGAATCTCCAAAAACGCTGAAAATAGACAAAAGCCCGATTTTTCGTAACGTTTTCTAGAAAGCGGGGTAAGGTTACTCATTAGGGGGCCGCGGCCAAATGTTACCAAATTTTACCTGATGATACCTGAGACCATAAGTATCGAAATGCGACTATTCCCAACGCTAGCTAACGATCCGGCGATTTTATACAAATTTTTGAAAATCTTTATTAACTCAATGTATTTCGCCGTGTTTATGCATATTGTCGTGACAGGTCCTTTCTCTAGCGCAATCTTAAGATTTCTGTAGCTCAAGATGACTGAATTTACCATTAAGGTAAAAACAAGATGCCGCTTAGGGTCTCATAATTTGCAGGTTTCTTTAGCGCAAGAAGCCTGAATTTATCATTAAGCTAAAAACAAGATGCAGCTTGCACTCTCATAATTCGCCGGTGTCTCAAAAACAATGAAGAATATACTTGGGGCATTATAAATTTTGGATAATTCATCAGAATGATTAGTTGGGTTCTAATCCTTATTTTGTTTATGTTAGTTAAGGTTTAATATTTTGTACTAGTATTATTGTACATTTACTTGATACCATTCTGTTTGTGTTTTTCTTAGTTAATGTTTAATACTTTGTACTAGTACGTTAATAATTGACCAAGTAACATTTCATTGTACAAAGAACAAAGATCTGTTGGTCGCAAAAGGGAACCCAGAAGGGACCAGAGTCCAGCTGGTTAGGGTCAACTATATACATAGTCTGTTGCTAGATGGTTAACAGAGGTTATCTAATTAATACAGTACAATTTATTGTATAATAAGTATGTAGTACATGTACAATTATTAATGGTAAATTCAGTCATCTTGAGCTACAGAAATCTTAAGATTGCGCTAGAGAAAGAACCTGTGCGCACTCTTGAACGATCTGCGTATTACGTCACGACAATATGCATAAACACGGCGAAATACATTGAGTTAATAAAGATTTTCAAAAATTTGTATAAAATCGCCGGATCGTTAGCTAGCGTTGGGAATAGTCGCATTTCGATACTTATGGTCTCAGGTATCATCAGGTATCATCAGGTAAAATTTGGTAACATTTGGCCGCGGCCCCCTAATGAGTAAGTCTACCGAAAGCGGCCAAGCTATTCAAAGTTAAATTGTAAACATGACATAGATCTAGTGTGGTCTTGATGTATATAGATATACTGCCTATTCAAGTGTTTATTTGTTAATTATTTTCATTCAGGTTGCACTTAGAAAATGAATTTCGGGGATCCTGCCGAAATTCGTTTCGGGGATTCGGGTTTCGGGGATTCGCCCTGCATCCATAACAAAAGTCTTCTGAAGGCATTTTCTGGCTAGAGATTCTACTTTGGTCACGTGGTTGTTGATTGAGATCAACTTTCCCACGTCTTTTATGCAGACTGACGACCTCAACCGGTTCTAAAAACTACTGAAATCATCACGATAAACTCTGCAACAATTGCGAAAATGAGTAACATTAACGGTCTAACTTTATGTTACGTCAGGGTGGCATAGCATGGGTGGTGTGCACACGAGATTTGTCAAGTTCTGTTAGGCGAACAAAAAACTACGTACTTCGGGGGCTGATTGCTCTCCTTTCTGCTGGTGGATGTTGTCCATTTTGTACATGCAAGTGGGCAGGTCTACTGGGTCCGAAGAGTCATAATGTCGCTTCATACGATACATTTTTGACGCCGGTCCATTCACCGCAAAACCTTCGGCAGCCGCCATTATATTGCATCAGAATCGTACAGATGGCGCTCCTTACACCCATTTAAAAACTAGTTTCAGTTTCGCTGGTGAAACCAGTTTCAGTTGACGTTATTACATGAAGCGCAAATGTGCATGTGTAATCAAAGATGTTAGAGCTCTAACATCTTTGGTGTAATTGTGTATATGAAAGCAGGCAAAACTAATTGCGTTGAATCAACTCTACCAGTCTTAGTACCACCGATAGAATTCGATTCTAACTGGGAAGAGAAAACTGTCTCTGGTTCCAACTATCTCACCCCAATGATGATGTCGACTTCCTTGATCGGCTGGTTTGAAATCAGTGGCGGCGCCCCCCCCCAAGTGGGAAATCACTGCAAATCACAGGGAGGAGGGGACAAAAGGGAAGGGCTTGGAGCTTTAGCCCCAAACCTGAAATCCTGGCGCCACCACTGTTTGAAATAATGAGTATTCAGAAGTTGAGAAAGGAGACCAGTGTTATTTGGTTTGAGCTGGTCTTGAATGGGAAATTTAGAAGTCCTCGGCCACTTTGGAGCCGCAGTCAAGTTTTAATGTTTAATAATTTTATATGTCGCCCAAATTAATGCTGGATTCCATTTGGGTTATTCGCCTCTACTGGTTCTTCCTCCACTGGCTTTACCTCTCGTTCTCGATGTTTGCCTTTCATTTGGGTTGACAAAGCAAACTAAAGGTAAAGATGAAATTGGCGAATGCCTCAAGTAATGCGCTATAAGAACTTATGTATATTTGGCGCGCGTTTCTAAGGAAGTGCTACAGGTTGTCGCAGTACAACAAATACAAGAAATATGGATGACAGCGAACAGGTGGGTTATGAAAAACAAATGGTTAAAAGTGTTTTAAAGGATAAACGTAAAACAGAGGAGATGAATTTCCATATCAACCATGCACCTCTGATCCATTCAGAACACTCTAAGCTGTGCTGAGACCAGAAGCAATAGCAGATCCAGACCTGTTCCTCACTGCATGCTCTATAGGATGGGGAGAATTATAAGGAGTGTGGCGAAGGGAAGTTCAGAGGTTGATTCGAACTTTTGGATTCAGTCATTGATAGGTATTGTTTCTCATCGGCTCAACTGTCCACCACGTCGTATAAAAACATTTAGAAATATTTTATTCTCCATTTTACCTACTTACTAAATCTCCATGCACCATCCACAACATCCAACCATCTTCATCTATATCTTCATCGATTCTGACTTGGAACTGAACTTGACCAAAACCTTTGCTGAACTCAGTTTGTTTTAGTCGAACATGATGCAAATGCCTATATAAATTCTTTTGAGTTGACCTTTGGGAAATTTTTGAGGTTGTGTTAATGATGATTTCTGAACAACATTAAATGTCAGATATACTGAATGTACATATATATATATATATATATATATATGCATGTACATGTGTGTATTTAGTTGGACTCTGTTGCCTCAAAAGACGATGATGAAACTGCCAATGACAAAATAAGAAATTCTGACGGTGAGCAGTATACTGTAGTCACATCTAATTGATTTCCTATTAGAATATGGTTGATTGCTGATTCTTTCATGAGAAAATATTACTGTGTAGTTGACACTGTTGGTGTCTTCATTATTGCCACCTGTTATCAATCATTAGCACAGGTGTTTTTTGTCTGGAGTTGAAATTCAGGTGCATCAAGTGATAAAGATGATTCCCCTAACTTTGTTTTCACATACTTGCCTCTGTAGCACCCTCTGAGTAGTGTGGTTGCAAGTTCAAAGAGCCTGAGTTGCAAACATGACCACAGCATGGGGGGGGGCCGTGGCGCTTTGGATAACAGCTGGCACAGAGACCGAGAGGTACCGAGTTCGAGCCCCCGTTTTGTAGGCTGCTATTAGCGCCGTTGTATTACATGGCTGTCTGTTCTGTAAGTAGTTAAGATTTCAATTGCATAACATGTAAATGTACAGCGCAGTGCGTTTGTCAGGCGCTTAATAAAGAAAAGATTATTATTATTATTAGCATTCTAATATCAGGACAGATATATTTACCTTCAAAGTTGTATATTCAATTTTTGTCCCTGAAAGGATTTAGGAGCAATTGGTCACCAGATAGCATGGTATTTCTTATATGTTTGCTAAAGTACAACACCAGTGCCAAAGGGAAACGACATTACATTACAACTGTGGTCCCTTCCATAACTGGTCATGATCCATAGGAGAATTTTAGCTAAGTGGATTTTGTTTTTACTCTTTGAAGCCTGCTGGAAAAATTGCAATTAAATGCTGACACAGCCGATTTGTATTTATACTTAATCAGCCCATTTGTCTCATACAAGGAGCACCAGAAGAACGTGAACCACTTCATGTCTTTATAATGATGTCAATCAGAGGCATTTAGTTTCATTGTGGGTGTTGTGCTTTAAAAGATGCTGATACGAAGGTCAATGAGGATGAGAAGGAGTCAAACAAAGTCATCCAAAAAAGCCCAGTGCATGCACCGCTTGATGTTATAAATGAACAGGAACAGGAACAAGGTAATGCACCTTTAATCTAATGAGAAGACTTCTATAGCACCACTTGAGTAATCAGTGGCGTAGCCAGGAATTTATCATGGGGGGGGTTTTGGGATTTAAAATACCGGTAATTTGTGTTTTCAACCGAAAAATTGCGAATATTGTTAAAACTTCATCGTGCTGGGTGCAAAAATTTTTTTCCCCTAAGCCAATGGGGGGGGTTTTAACCCCCAAAACCCCCCCTTGCCTACGCCACTGTGAGTAATGCTCAAGGTGTCACTTTTTCAATTTTGTGCTTGGTAAGTTTGGTAAGTTTTGAACTCATTGAAATTTTAACAAGTTAGCCTTGACGGCCATTTCTCTACATATGCACAGGATATTAATAAGGTGAAAACATTTATTGCTTTGTTGAGTGTTTAACAAAAGTGTCTGGAGAGTTGTTTATGAATTTTTATAAGAAGAGTGATCTGATATAAGAAAATTGCTGCTATTAAGAAAACAGTCGAACATGGTTTTCCATTCCAGCTGAATGTAATAAAGACTATTATTAACTGATAAATATGTTTGGTTTGCTCTTGTAAATATGATCAATTTACTCTGTTTTTATTCAAAATTCTTCTGTGATCGACAGTTCTAAAAACAATTGTAGAACCGCAAACCAAGGTTAGAGATGGTGAAGAAGGAACGTTGTTGGCTTCAGCTGCTGATGAAGAAACAATTGATCGAGAACTAGTTGCTGAAGAATCCAATGAAGCAGAACCCGGCCAGCAAGAGCAGATGGATTTGGATGAAGCACGTCATGATGAACCATCTGAGGAGCAGCTGAACTTGGTTGAAACAAGGCAAGGAGTGCCAGATGAAGAGCATCCTGCTGCAGATGACGAGGAGCATCCAGGGAAGGATGAGCGACTAGGGGAAGAGGAGCAACCAGAGGAGAAGGAGCGACCAGGGGAAGAGGAGCATCTAGGGGAGGAGGAGCGTCCAGGGGAGGAAGAACTAGTCAGTGGAGAAAGGGAAGACAGGAATGAAGAACCGGGTGAAGATGGTGATGAAGTCCAGCCAGCTGCAGAAGGTCAGAGAGAGGAGGAGGACTTTGGAGATGGAGAAGATCCTGAGATCAAGAATGTCACAATAGAAGATGGTCAAACTGTTCATCTGGAAGGAGAAGAAACATCTCAAGAAGAGCGGAATATCTCACAGCAGGTGAGATGTTCCAGTTCTTAGATAGTTCTCAGCTTTTAGTTCTAGTATATGTGTTCGTGAATGCATTTTCAGAAGATTGTGGTCTTGGCCTTGGTCTAAACACTATTGCCAGCGCTTATTGTTTATCTTGCTTATCACTTTTGCCATTTTTGGCTGGAATGAGAGTCAAAATTGAACCTTCTTTGACTGTGATGTCTGCTTTAGGTGTTAAATCTGATAGCACTCATTATTTGCTCTAATGTTGTTGTCATTGTTGAATAATCTCATTAATCTAATCTAATGACTTCTTTTCATAATGCAAAAAGCAATGTTCGCGTCAGGTGAAATTTAAAAAGAGATCAAAGTTTCACTTTTCAAAATGAGCAATTGTAACTGCAGCATTTAACTGAAGTTTATCCATCATCATGTGTTGAAGGCATGTTATGTTCTTTGAATTTTCAAGTTGATGGCTAATGCTTAACTGATGATTATTTTATGTGTTTTTGTCAGGAGGGTGAAAGGCTAGAGGAGGAGGAAGCCCTGGTTCCATCCATGGAGGAAACAGATGACATGCCAACCAGAGAAGAACTGGAACAAGACAGGCGGCAACCGCTGTCTCCTGTGATTTCCATATCACCTCGTTCTTACAGATCAGACGGTAGGCAGAGCTAAACTGGATGTTGATACCTCTTTGCGATGGGGTCATGGGGGAATGGCATTAATTTAATTTATTCAACCATGGGATTTCGCCTGTTATGTGCTTTAAAGAAACTATTAGTTGTTGGCAGTGAAACATGTAATGTAAATGTAAATCTGTGAAATTTCTCAGCACCATGCAAAATCCACCTCAGGGAGAACAGCATATTAAACGATACTATATAAAATCAAGTCCACAAAACAGTTTGAGTGAAGACCTTAGTTTAGTTAGCCATGTACATCCAACTTCTCAGATTTCCAAGCCCTAGTGTCATTTGAAATTTCTTTTCTGTTATAGGAAGTGCACGAAAAATGGAGGAAGAAGGACAGATGGAAGGAGAGGAGGAAGAGGAATTGGAGGAAACTGAACCGAAGTCAGTGACCAGAGAGGCGCTCATTGAAAAATATCATGTAAGTGTTGCCTTGTGCCAGTCTCAGTTAAAGTATCTGATAGTAAAGAAAATAATGATAAAGTTTATTTTGCCACAAGGTTGACAACAATTCTATATAATTATGTTGTTTGCTAATTAGGGCTGTTGAAGTTAACAATTAATTAACTGATTAATCGTTAATTATTTTTAACTATTAATCGAAGACCACTTGTTATATTCGATAAAGTGCCCTGGTATTGTAGCCCTTCAGTTCTGTATGAGAGACTTTTTAGCTCAGCCGGTTATATTGTCAACAAAACACATTGCTCACAGTGTTAACATGCTGGTTTGTTTACGTAATTGGTTGAAGGAAGACATTTGAACAGAAAACGTAAACAAGGCTACTAATATTAACAAATAACAAAGTAACTACTAACTAGCAATAATACTATTAAAGGATAAACAATGAATAATGTTAATTTTATATTTGTCATTACTTATTGGGGAATATATTTAATCACAATTAACTATTAATTAATCGTTAATTCTTAAATAGTTAACTTTTAAAAATCTAATCAGTAACTAATGTTGATTGCTAATGTTTCATATTTATATAAAAATTGCTAGTTTAATATGATGAAGTATTGCTTTTGGCCTATGCCTGTTTTTGCTATGTGGCTTTGTGTGGATTATATACCGGGTAGTTCAAAGGCTTAAATTTGATAACCATCCTGTTTGTGTAATTAAAATAAAACATGGGTGCTAGGACTGGTGCACAGTGATTTAACTTTTAACTAAGTCACTTAACTCAATTGATACTGCAAAGAGAAGTGACTAAGATAAGATAAAAAAACTAAGATAAAGTTCAGGGAAGTCTTAATTGTTGGATTTGTTGCTGTTTCTAGCTAGCATTGGCCGAACGACAACAAATGCAGGAACAGAATTATCAGCTGCAGCATAAATTGGCCGATTTGTTTCGTCGGAAGAAGGCAGACGATTCTCGGCCAGAAGATAGAAACATGGCTGACCAAGAGCAGAGATATCTCAAATGCATGGGTCAGTCCCCAGGCCATCTCTGCTTCTTTAAACATCACTAGGAACGGAATTGACCAAATAATAGGCAAATTCCAGGAGTATTGTAGGAGGCCAATTGCCAGAGGGCATGACATACATAGTTGTTTTGGAAATTTTGTATTTTGTGATAGTACTGAAACCAGCTAATTGATTATGCAACCTGCTTCTTGGATATATTTAAGGCCTAGCAGTTGGTTAATATTCATCAAATGTTCATGTTGTGTGTTTTCAGCCACTCTAGATGAACTGCGACAGGAGGAAAGGATGAAGTATGAAGGCTACCAGGCTGAACTGGAGGATCTGCAGAGGAAATGTGAAGAGAAGGAAGAGCAGGTCGATCAAGAGAGAATCCTTCTGATGGAATACAAGAAAGAAGTCGCCCTCTCAGCCATCAACAGTCGCACAGGAAAATCAATTCCTCCAAAGGTTGGTTCTCTTGCTTCCTCTGTCTGACCACAGAAGAATTCACAGAAATCAATTCTCTTTCTCGACAATTAATTCTGATTAGGAATTAATCAGGCATTTGACCTTCTCGTACTTTGGCCAGTGATTGAATCTAAGTCATTTGGGGAACTGACAGTCAAGCAGCCAGTTTTGATACATTACAAATCAGTCTCTATATACAATACATCTATGTATCTCATATAATTTCAGTTTAATGTGATTACTATTCCAAATATAAGCACCCTTATGTCCTATTTCTAAGGTAGGCACTTATCAGTGAGAATGAATTTGAGCTATATGGCTTAAATGTTATGGACTGTAGTGAAATGTTTGTAGATTTATATCTAGAACTTGCTGGCAACATAAAATATTGTCTAGCAATTACAATGGGAATAAAGCAGCAAATGCTTTTGTCATTACAATTAAGTGTTAAGTAAGTGTTGAGAAATAATATACTTTACTTTATATGGTAGGTGAAGTTCCTGTTAAGAGCTTCAGTGTTTACATAATAAAAATCCAAAAGGATTGGCATCCGTCAGTTAGACTCTAAGTCTCTGTGGGAGCTTGCCATTGTGACGTCTGTTGATTGGAGCACTATTTACTTTTTTATTAACTTTGTTCAGAATCACTTTAACTTCATTTAGGTGGCTACAGGCAGTGCTTTTGTTACGGACTTTAAAGGTGCTATAGTAATTGTAAATGTAAATTTGCTCGTTCTTCTATAGCGATCGTATGGCTTCGACCCTGCTCATTTTTCAATGAGTTGACGGGGTGAGATCCTTCACCACTACTGCCCATTTAAATAGACGCTACTCCATTTAAGGTCCCCGTGCACGGACCTTGCTAGCCCAAGATTTAAATCTCTTAAATAGTCCGCATCGGGAAGCAATCCACATGCTCTGTAACACAGAGACGCATGAGATGCAGCCAGTCAGTCTAGCTAACTCGGCCAGTGTTTAGATACATTCTGGTACATACAAAGGAAAGGTAGTGTTTAGAAACTGGGACATTGATGATTATCACATACAATAATATATTATAATGGCAATAGTTGTGATAATGATAACAAATTTCCTAAGAGAAAGTAATTGCTTGTATGCTAGAAATTATTTAAATCCACGAAAGATTTTGTTGTTACTATATTTCAGTCCTTAAACTTCTGATGAAAACGGATAATTTTTCTGTAGGATGTTGAGCAGTATCTAAATGCTGAAAGTCGTAAGGAAGCCGAGGTTGTGACTGTTAGGCTTGAAAATATAAAGCTGAAAAATCGACTTCGAAAGAAAGAAGCAGCACTCAAGTCTAAGGTACGCTGAGCCTACCTGCTGTCTGTTGTGCTTTGAAGTGTACATGTGTTTATAACAGTTTACTTGTTAGGTTATTACTTTACTTACCAATACGTGGCATAAATTTAGTCACCTGAAATACACTTTTACTCAATTGCATCTTGATCTAACTCCTGTCAATTTGCATCAGCTGTTGTCGGTTCTGGGGTTGATTAGCTATTGATCCTCTATCAACTGGTTGTGAGCAATTTCCTTGGCCCACATTTTCACCACACATCACTGATCTCCTTGGTATGGTTTTCCTGAAGCCCTGTGTTTCCAGCTGCTCCATCTTCTCAACTATGAAGTTCACTCAGAGAGATAACATAGAATCATGTGGCCATAAAAACGTACTTTCATGTTGGATTGCCAGACATATTCAGTGCCTGTGACTGATGGAATTGTAATGTAGCAGTGTAACTCATTACTCATCAACATATATCAATGTGCAAACTTCTTTTGATCTTCAGGAGGAACTGGCTGAGGGACTTCACCTGATCGACTTTGAACAACTGAAGATTGAGAATCAGACGTACAATGAAAAGATCGAAGAACGCAATGAAGTATGATTTCTATTTTCCAGAGTTGACTGGAAGCATTTATTGTTATATTTGAACATTTAATTTAACTGTTATTGGCAGCTGTACGTCCACTTGATTTCCAAAGATATTGCTTTATATCTTCTTCACTTCTATTTTAGCTATTTAAACTAAAGAAACAATATTTAATGCTTTATTCGTAATCATAATTGCACGTGTATTTAGCACATTCTCAAGAAAACTCCGAGGCACTCCCGACCAAGACCATGATCAAATAGAATGGTCTTCAACTGCTGGCTAAGTAGAGGCAGAGAAGGGGTAAGAAGACCTTGATGAAGCCATCATGTTGTATTGGTAAGTATGGGAAGGAGGCACAACCAGAATGTCTTGTGCTGGAGAGTGAAGAGATCCTTGGCTAGGAACAGATGACACTGAAATACGTGGCTGTCTAAGATATGATGGAGGACAACTGGCCAGGTAGTTGCACACTAGCAGCACTAAGGATTTCTCTGGCCTACTGACAAATTCTTAAACCTGGTTTGTCCTTGTTTTGCAGGAACTGCTGAAGCTTCGTCGCAAGATTACAAGTACTGTTCAAGTGCTGACGCATCTGAAAGAGAAACTTCAGTTTGTACAGAATGCAAATCAGACAGAAAAGGCAGAACTCAGGGAAGTGGAAGAATTCGTTGGAAAAGTAAGTCCTTGAAGTGGCTTCTCTATTTGAGTCACACATCTGAATGCAAATAATCTTTTTTTCCTTGTGTAGACTATGCAGTGAATTTGCTTTTGGAGGAGAATATTTTCTGCCTAGATAGAATCTCATTCACTGATGCTTCATATTTGTGTGCTTGAAGCAGACCATTTTAAGCAGTAGCACCATTGAATGATACTTTGAATGTTGTGGCATCACCAGCTAATAAAAGGTCTAATGGCCCACAAAAGGGGTATTTTAATGGGAGCCCTTAAAAACAGGGGCCCCGAAAGGGAAAAGGTAGTTTTGGGGAAGGCGTTTCCCTTTTTTTGCGTATTTTTGACCCCTCAAAAATGCCCCCAAAGAGGAGGGGGGTTGGAACCGGGGGTCAAGTTCGGACGATTGGTTTAAAAACAATCTCAAAAATGTACCCGGGGTTTTTTTCGGGGGCCCGGGGTTAGGCGGGGGGGGGTGAGGGCTCCTCGAACTTTTCCCGCCCTTTTTTCCCCCGGTTGCCAGGAGTTTGCATGTTCAAAATTCTCGGTCCTTCTCTTTCCTTCTTTTCTGCCTCGGTTCCCTTCGTCCCGTCCCTTTATTTTTGAATGCTCAGATACTCCGGGGGTCTAATCTTTTTTTTAAAACCTGTTCTTTTAAAAACCCCCTTCTTTTTTTTTCCTTCTTCCCCAAATTTTCTTTTTTGGGTGGTTGAAACAACTTCTGGATTAACATTCCTTTCCTTCTTCTCCTTCTCTAAAACTCCTTCTCAATTTCCGACCGATTTTCCGATAAAAGTTCTTTTTTCCCCATTAATTCCCGGTCTCATTCCAATCTTTCCGGATTACCCCGGCCTTAAAAATTTTCTTCATATTTCCCCGCCGGTAGTTTTTTTTTTTTCCGCTAAGCCCCTTCTTTTTTCCTATCTCCTCGTAAATTTGGGTCATGAACCTCCTCCCTGTTTTCCCCAAACTTCTTTCTTCGCTAAGTCTCTCTCTATCCTCTCGTTAACTTTCGGCTAACTTTTCTTTTTTAACTTTGTTTCCCTTCAAGACCTTCATTAGCTCTGAAATTCCCAAATTCTTGTCAACCTGTGTAATTGACTTTTTGTTAACCTTTTCAAAAAAAACTTCTTAATTGTCCCCAATTCTTCTCCTTAAATTTCCGTTTTAAATCAGTTTCCATTAAAAAGTAAAAGAAAACCCTTCTTTTTTAAATTTTCGCTTAATCTTCTTAAACTGAATTAACTTTTTACCACAAAATAACACTCCCTTCCAAAAAAAACAAGCATATACGGTTAATTTACAAAATTTAAACCCTTCTAATTTTTTTTACTTCCCCCAAAAATAAATGTAAAATAAAAAAATAATAAGGGAAAAAAAATTAATAAAATTCTTTTTAAAAAGAAAATACTCCCCCATTTTAAAATTTTAGTTTTATTTTTCTTTAAAAAAACGGCCGAATTTAACCGAAATTTCCCTGTCCTTTCTCGTCGATTGGTCGTCAAAACAACCCAGCCACCAACTTTTAACGCAACTCCTTTTCTCTTTTGAACTTTTATTCCCGGCTCGTAAAGCACCCGCTTCCTTATTTTCCCTTTCCTCCACAACTTTCATTTTTCCCCCCCCCTATCCATCTTTGGGGTTTACTCTCATTCACGAACTAATCCCGGGTAACTCCTTCCTTCAATTTTCCTTTTCCAAACCCTGAATTTTTCCCTGGAATTTTCCTTATTTACCCCCCAAAATACTCTTCTTTAAAACAGTTTCTTTTAAACCCCCTTTTCCCCTTCCAAGATTTCTACTCCACTTCCTTAATTTACTGGACCTTTTACTTTTCTTTCCCCCGGGTTCCCCCTCAGGAATGAAGTTCACTTCTTACATTTCAAAGCTTCAACTCCCCCACCAATCCCCAATTCCCAGTTGCCGTTCTGTCCCCGGGGCAACAAGACTATGATTTCCCCAAAAAATCAACACCCCTTTTTAAAATTTTCTGAATGGCTGCTCCCAATTAGACCCCAATCCTTCCTATATTTAAACCCGCCCCCTCTTAAAAGAATCCCCCCCCTGTTGTTTGAATCTATATGAAACTTTTTCCCTTAAAAAATTAAAAATTTTTGGGTTCCAAATAATGTCCACCTGTTTGCTTGACTAATTTTTATGAAATCTTTAATCTATATATCGGTGCAAACAAATTGCAAGGGGTTATTGGCTAAAATATGAAGGCTCTGATGCGTAAGCGGGTTAGCCGCTCCCTGCTGAATTTCCCCCTCCCCAAGTGTTTTTGCTGGAGAAAAAGAACCTCTTTTCCTTCGAGCTTTTTCCATTTTTCAAAACGGGGCAACTTCCACTCCCAGTCAAGGAAAACTAAGAAAACAACCATGCCTTTCGAAAATTAAAATCAAATGACCCCAAAAATCCCAATCAAGGTAACCGCAGTAAAAAAACTATCATTCCCAAAAAATGAATAATTTTTAACGCAAATACCAAACCCGTAACGTTAAGAAAATTAAATCCAAAGGAAAAATACCTTTACTAAATAAAATCCTAAGGTTTTTTGGTTAAAAAACAAAAAATTTCAATCACAAGAAAAAAACAATTATCAAGCAAAAAAATCTAAAACCCCCTTCCCCCTTGCAAAAAAAGGGAACTACCCTTAACCAACGAAAAAAACCCACCATTCACGCAATAATCAATAAAAAACATTCTACTTGGGCAAAAATTTCAACAAGTTAAAGAATTTGGGACGGTCGTCGATCAGAAGATCTGCAGGCAGTTCCGGTGAGGTCGATGTGTCAACATCCGAGGCGCTTCCCGGGTCGCTCCAGACATCGGTTGTCGAGTCAGGAGACAAGTTCACTTTGTCCCGAAAATTACGTGTATCCTGGATACAACGTCGCAAGTGGGATTGGACGGCTTTTGTCCACCCCGGCCAGTATGCGCGGCGTCGTATTTGTTGCAACATCCGACGAATTCTATGACGTCTCCCAGTCTCTTCTAGAGCCAACTGGATAATGGTAGCCCGACGCGATACAGGCGGAATCAGTTGATACCATCGGACGGAAACTCTTTCATCGTCCAACCAGCGTCTCATTAGCAGTCCATCACACACTTCCAGTTGAGTCCATTGGGCGACCAATCGTTTGACGGCCGTACTCATGTCTCGTATCTCGTCTTGAGATGGCGCTTCATCCGACGACATCTTGCGTCGAATTACCCATCCCAACTCTTCATCCTCCAATTGTTCGGCGGCAATCGTTGCACGGTCCCAAGTAGCGGGTAGCTCCACAGTTTTTCCGGTTCCAGTTTTGGAAGCCGACCTCTTTTCCATTGAGGCGGGCAAACACGGTCCATAGTCCAGTTTCATTCCTCGGGCGTGTATAGCGGTGTCTCGTTTCGGCCGACTATGTAGAGGTATACGACGATTATACATCTCCACCCATTGCTCTTTCACGTTCCACAGTACATTGTTCAACTTCAACCATGGTAGCCCTAACACTATATTTTGAACGGCGTCAGTTATGAACACTGGCGTTAGTACTTTCACACCGTCCACATACAATTTCATGGTAGTCTGACCAATGATTGGAATCCGACTTCCACCGATTGCAATGACTTGTCGTGACGATGGCACAATGTCTCTGGTCGTAAAAAGTTTCTTTGGGGCCAACGAGCATTCTGATCCTGAGTCAAGTTCACAGGAGACAGGCTTGTGTCGGTAAACACCTGGCAAGTAGGCGCCCTCTGTTGTTTTTATTCCTCTCACGTTCAGAACTGGTTCTCCGGTCGTACCAAATCTTACTCCACTAGGTGCGAATGTCCGTGGTTGTTGCTGCGTCCAAAGATCGTACTGGTTAGGCTGGCGTCTGCAAAAACGTGATACGTGACCTTCAAGTCCACAGCTCCAACATATTTTATCGTTTAAGCGATTTGGGTCGTATCTGGAGTTATTGTTTCCGGTTTGCGAATTCCCTCTCCTTGGCGTCTGGTTTACACGACCAGTCTTCGATGCCCATCCCAGTTTATGGTCATGTTCGTAGATTTTGCTGGTTTCAAGTTGGTTAATACGCCTCTCTAGACGACGTATGTTCTGTTCGGTTTCGTTTTCGCTGGTCCTAATGGTTTTTACCTTTAAAGGTGGTTTCGTCGCAGCAGAAGATTCGTTAGCGGCAATTTCTTGATACGCTGATAGTTTCAGAGCTAAACGATGACAAGCCTCAAGGTCAGGGGGTCATTCTCAAGGATTTTCATGGCTACCGATCTCGATCTTAAGCTGTCGATGTAAGCTTTCACGATGGTAAAGTGAGTATGTAAATTCTTCTTACCCGGGTATGCGAGATCAGAAAGGCGCCTTATATCACTCACAAGTTCCTGGAGAGTTTCGGTTTCACTTTGCCTCTTTGATTGTAATTGGATCTGAAAAAGTGCACGTTGATGTGTATTGCCATAGCGATCTAGCAGTTTGGTAAGTAAGGCTTCTACGTCGGTTGTTCCATCTGCACTCTCCTCGAACAAAAGCTGGGCAGGCGCTCCTGATAATGCGCAACATAAATGGTTATAGCTCGATCGAGGGTCCCATTGGTTCTGAACCTGGCACAAGCGAAAACGTTTCACAAAGACTTCAACTTCCTCTGTAGCATTAAATTCTCGCAGTTTGATTCGACTAGTCGTACTTTCTTTTATCTTTGCAGCTTCTGGAGTCGTAGTAGGCGGAGCAATGGCATTTTCCTCTGGTTTTCGTTCATGCACTTCGTTGGCTGAGTTCTGTGTTGATACGGTTGTTGCGACTGTACCGGTAGGTAACATCAAACATTCTCTCCTTTCTTCATTTGGCTGTCTGATGTAATCAGATTCTTTGCTAACTCCGCGTTTCATTTGACTGCTTGACTCGTAACACAATGCACCGGTCCTGTGATCTGGCTTCCACTCCCTTGTACTAATTTGTGGCTTTAGGTTATGTCTTCCTATGACGTACGGTTGTTCTGTTAATACTTCAGGTTCATCATTCATCCATTCCTCTTTTAGATGAGACTCACGTAATCTACGGTTGTCGTTGTCTGATCTGTGGAATCCTTTTGATACCTCAGATGGTTGCATCCTAACTGATGGCACTGGTCTCGCCATTGTAGTAATCAATTGTGTTTCATCATACCATCTGGCTGGTATTGAACGTGTATCTCTCCAGTAACTTTGCTTCTGCTGATCGAACTCGTCACTTGACCCTGAGGTAGAGAGTGTAGATGACCTAAGCCCTGGATTATTTGGTTGTGTTTTGACTCTGTACTCTTCATTGAATGCTAGCTCTGGTTCATACTTTCGGTTAGAAAATTTCAAATTGGATTCATAGCTCCCTTGTTTAAAATTTTCCCTTGGAAAATAATCACTAATTAATTCTCTTTGTTTTCTTTGAACAAACTGTGCTCGTGATCGTAACCTTGTTTTATCATTTTCCTCATTCATCACCTTCACATCAACATCATGCCACACAGGTTCATTCGCATCACTCCACATACGATTATATTGATTCACTTCATCAACCATTTGTCCATCATCATAGTCATCATTATGTGAAAAGGACACAACATTCTTTGGCAATCTACGACTGGGTTGTCCGACAGCAGAATCACTCTCTTTTGGGTGATCTGACCATTCAACCCCTAATGTTTTTATAAGATCAGTTCGTGATTTGTGGTTTGAATGGAACACATCACTGATCTGAGATTGACTAGTGCCAACGAGAAACGAAGAGTGTATGTCATTTCTTTGCGATGACAAGCCCTCTCGTCCTCCTAAAGTAACGCTAGAGTCGGCTTTTGCTTGTAACGCTCCGCCAGACCCAACAAAAGAAATGCTCGTACCAAGGAAATGATTAGGAAAACCACCTTGTTCTTTTGTAGGTTGGTTAACTTCATCACTTCGTCTCATTCGTTCGGGGTAGATTGTATCTATATAAAAATCATCATCATCAACATCAACAATTGAGGGATAACCTATGGGAGGGTTTCTATCCATCTTATCGCATCCTACGCCGCCACTTGTGGGAACCGGCGTTTCCCAGTTTCTGACGTCATTTTGGGTGTTATTCCCCTCAACCAATGCTCTCCCAAAGACCTGGTAGTCGGGGTTGACGTCAACCGGCGGTACGAAGTTACGGACAGATGTAAGGTTGAAGGAAGGGCTAATCTCAGAACTAATAGTATTCCGGGGCCCTAATTGGTTCGGGGGCCCGGGGTTAGGCAGGAGGGAGTGATGTCGATGCTCCTCAAACTTCCTTCCCTGCTCTCTTCTTCCTTCCCTTTCCGGTCTGTCTCCGTTCCACTTCGGTACCGTTCCTGACATGTTGCTAATATGCTCAGGATCACTTCTGCTTGTCACTAATCTTTTCTCGACCTCGGTTCTCTCATTGTTAGTCCTCGTCGCCTTATTTTTGAAGTCGCTGTCAGTATACTCCAGGGAGGGTGCTAAGTCTTCCTGTTTGTGTGAGTAACCTAGACTTCTAGATTTAACACTTCTTTCTGGTTCTTTCTCTCTCTCTTCTTCTCCATTCTCACTCTCTCTTAATGGTGGTCCTGAAAGCGATACTTCTCGGATTGAGGATTCAGTTCCTTTCAAACTATACTTCTCCTTCAGTCTCAAACTCCTTCTCAATCCTTCACGACCGATTGGTTCGGGCGCTATAGAAGTTCTTACTTTCCCATTAAGTTCAACGACGGTAGCTCGAGTGAAAGGCGCTAAGTCTTTCTCTGTTGACTTATCTCCGGACCTCGTAGAAATTGGATTCGTTCTATGGATCTCCTCCCTAGCTTCGGTAGCTTCTCCTTTCTTTTCACTAGACTGTTCCCTTCTCTTTCTCTGATCTCTCTCGTCAAACTCTTCGGTCATGAACCTCACTACCCTGTCTTCCAACACTTCTTGTCTCTCGACTAAGTCAAAGAATCGTGCATCTATGCCTGCTGACAGATTACACATTTCTTGGCTCAACTGTTGGTCTAAGTTTGTAACTGTAGTGTTTACCTTCACCAGACCTTCTATTAGTCTACTAGAAATTACTTCAAGTTGCTTAGTCAATTCCTGTAGATAATTCGAGTCCGTTCTCAGTGTTACATCGCTTTCAGAAGGAATTAACGGTTCGTTAATTGTCTCGCTACATTCTTCTCCTTCAATCTCGTCATTCAAATCAGTTTCCATCTCAACAAGAATAATAAGAACAACCTTCTCGTTTCAAAGTTATTCAAGCGATTATATACGGTTACAGATTAAACATGAATTACACGGTTTTAGGCCTACAACAACTCAATCATTCGTCCCATTCACACATGTAAAACTAAGCTATGATCACGGTTAACTTTGATCAGAATTAACCTATCATAAGCTATTTTACGTTCCCCAAAATAATATGAATAATAATAATAATAATAATAAGTGAAATAATAATAATAATAATTCTTATTATAAAGATAAGGTACTCAGCTCTCGCAGTGTTTCCAGACGCGCAGATCCTTGCTCCACTTTCGCTTTCGTCGACCTTGGGCGTTTCTGTTCAAAACAACCACGGCAAGCGAACTTTGGAACCGCAATCTCCTCGTCTCTTTAACTGCGACTCTGATTCGAAGCTCAGTCAAAGACAAGTCGTTCCTTAGCCTATCTTCAACTTCTCTCCAACAAAGACTAACTCACTTTTCTCTTCGTTGAACTCTTCACTTCCGTTGTCTCGTAAACTTCTGTCTATTCACGAAACTCTCACTTATCTTCCGTTTCACTCCACAATTCTCTTCACTTTTCCCTCCCTAGTCCAGTGGCGTTGAAGGTAGACGTCTCGAGGCTTCAGGCGTAGACTAGAGGTCCCGAAGGTGAACGTCTTCTTCCTTCGAGCAGTAACTTCCTCGTTACCACACCTAGTATCATTTTCCCTAGGAATTTTCTACTTCACTTCACCTCCTCAAACTACTCGTTACTTGTAGAACAGTTGGGTCGTTTTAACCTCTGCCTGTGCTCCGTTCACGAATGTAGTTTCTCCACTCAACTTCTCATTACACTTCACTAGGAGGCCTTTTCCACTTCATTCTTCTCACCCGAGTTCTCCCATCAGGCAATCCCGAAGTATGCACGTTCTGTACAGTTTCAACAGATCTATGCAACTCCGGCGCGGCACCAATGCAACCGAATTGCCCTTGAGTTGCCTGATTGCTGCTGACTTCCAGGGACGAACTGAAGAGCTACTGTATTTCCTTTCCTTATATTAAAATACAAGCTACGTCTCTTTAGAAGTTTAACTGTAATAGGCTGCATCCCTAATTATGCACCAACCAATCACAGTTCCTGACTACTCTTCAGAACTCGCCTTCCTCATTAACATGAATCCCACCCCTGTCGGTGACTTGAATCTACTCCATGTTAATATCTTATAATAACTTAAATAATAATAAATTTCGGTTGCCAATCAATGTCGCACAGCATGTTATGCTTACGAGCTGAACTTTTATGCAAACGGGCTGCTTGTAATGCGTACGCGCTGACTAGGCTGCGTGCTGTCTGAAACTAAACTTAGCAAGTGGTTATTGGCTGGAAAGTACTGAGATGGCTCGTCGACTGTCGTGAAGCATGGTTAGCCAGCTAGCCATAAGCTGCACAGCTGTCTAAGAGCAGTTTGCGCAAGGGGAACAACAAGAAGTTCACCATGTGTGGAGGAGCGGAGAGCTCTACGTCCCTGCACATCCAGAGTAGAGCGACAGAGCTTGTAAATACACAGGAGCGGAACCTAAGAGGCACCGCCAGACCAAAGCAGAAAACCGGTACACAATCCGCTGCGGGATAGGAAGCCAGTGCAATACATCCCTCATATAAGCGGTGACATGGCCAAACTTTGGGATATGGCCAATGAGGCGCGCAGCCGTATGCAAGATCCGCTCCAAACACTCCAACTGCTATTTACTTTTAAGATTTATCAACTCTCATTACTGTTATATTTTGTGTTCTTAAGAGTTGACTAACATGTAACGAAGTAACAATTCCACAAATTATTAAAGTTGTACATTAGAGATAAGTCCTTTGGTAGGAACAATATGATACATTATAAATAAATGAATAATCAAACAAGCATCTGACATTACTGTAATATTCTTGTCCTTTAAAGTTAACACGTAATGAATTAACAATTTCAAAAATTTACAGCTGTACATTAGATACAATATCATACATTACACAAGCATTATTGTCCTTTGAAAATGTCTTTTTTTTCTACCCACAATAAGTAGGAACAAATTTTAATAACAAACTTTGAACTTGGGATAGAACACTTAACAATCACACAGATCAATTATCGCACCAAGCAGTGACAGATTACTGACCCTTAAAAATTAGTTTTACCCAATACTGACCGACAGCTCTGACCCTGCATCCAAGAACTCTGTCATCTTGGTATTCATGCATTTACGGCAACCCTGGGTTTCATGATTAAATATTTAGTGCAATTGCCCAACACCTTGAGAGCAATGATAGCAACACCCGAATGCCATGTGTGTTAATGATAGATAAAATTGCTATAAGGAAACAGCTTGACTTTGACAGATCAGCAGACAAATTTGTGGGTTATGTTGATATGGGGGTCCCTGCAGATGACTTGGCTGGCCTGCCAATTGCCAAAGAGGCACTTGTGATGTTCCTTTTGTCTCTGACATAGCAATGGAAACTACCTGTTGCTTATTTTTTAATTGATGACCTTCATGGCAAGGAAAGGGCCAATTTGGTTCAACTCTGTATTGAAGTGATATGCCGTTGGTGTTCTGATTGCGACCATTTTGCTGGAAGCCATTCAGTACCTGAAGGGCTTGAAGTTAGCTGATGGACAGAAATAGTGCAATAGTGTTTGCAAAACAGGTGCTATTGGCTTTATAGTCTCATCAGTAAGCATCATGTATTTATTTGATTCTATTGTTAAGTCTGGGTTGCATCCACTAAGATATTTGCTGACGTACAAACTTAGTCAAGATCATCTAGAACTTTTTTTGCGGTTGTTCAGCCCTTCAGTACATCTTAGAAACACAAGGAAACGTCTCCTTACACACTATAAGTTAAAAGATATTGCAAGTGGCAATTGCATTCCGCAAGACAGTTCTAACTTGATGGCTATTGCATCTCGCACAAAGAAGCACGAGTTAGCTGCAAATATTGATATCGAAACAATAATAATGTCCTTGCATTTCTTGAGGCAAGCGTTTATGAGAGAGATCGAGTACTGGTGCATAGGAATGTTCAACTGACAATACAGTGGTAGGTTTGGACGCCTCTGGCACTGTCAACTCACGACCATTTCTTTTGGCAGGAGGCTTCCGATGTTGAACAGGGTTCACCAGATGACCAGGCAGATCAAACATTGTTGGGACAGCTCCTGAAGCCAAACAACAAATTTTTAGTTCACAAGTGGATTGTAAGTAATATTAGGCTTACAGTGCTACTTCAATGAAAACCAGCACTCAGAAATCATAACCAAACTTGCAGCACCTTGTCAGAAATGTGAACTGGTGCTGGAATAAAGCGACAACATCTTTCCAGTCGGCATCGAGTTTCGATCACATGAACAATGAACATGGGCTTCTTATAACGCAAGATGTCATTTGTGATGTTAAATGTTTTAACAACAAGTCGGGCTTTGCTTAAATTGTAAATCTGTGGGTAAGTACTCTTGTCGTTATGTTCAAAAAATTAAAACACCAATAACCAGGTTAAATAATCAATTACCTCATTTGCAACAGTTACGAAATTTTTGCCTGGAGTTCTGCGATCACATTTCAATTTTCATTTGCAAGGGTACATTATCAAGTCTACAAACTTCAGTTCTAATATTATATATCTACATCACTTAATTCATAATTCATTATATCACAAGCAAGCTTTTACAGGCAAAATAGTCAATGCAGTTCTAAGATTACATACCTCACTTAATTTATAACATCATGTCAGCTTTTGCTAGCAAAATTCAGTGAATAAAGTTCCAAGATTACATACCTACATCATTTACTTATATCACGTAAGCTGTTAAGAACAAAATATGCTATGAATTTACCAGCTTTAAGTTGAACTCCATGTCCACTTCATCAAAACAATCGGTGTGAAATGGTTTGAACACACACGAGTGTATGGTTGCTTTGAATGCTTCCTGATGCATAGCATGTTCCCATTTCCTCACAAGATCTGGTGTCGACCATGGGAAGCTGTCACATAAAAACAACAGATCTTTAGTTTCAGTTGAAAAATTACCTTAAACATTTAACAACAATTATTACAATTCCTCAGATCGAAATGGTTAATCAAGCGCAAGGGTTATACTCGGCACGGATCAAGATCAAAGCAGTATGGATATTGAAAGTGGACAGTGCTCTAAGTAATCTAAGTATTGCAGGCTGTCTGTTCTGTTAGTAGTTAAGATTTATGTCTTCTGTCATTTGTGTTCTTGTGAATTGTTTCAATTGCATAACTGTACACTGTAACCAGTTGCGGTTTGTCAACCGGATTGTTTCAATAAAGAATATTATTATTATTATTATTATTAATCGTTCATAGAAAAACAGTAAAATCTCGCTAAGTGGCAAAAGGGAAAACTTGAATATGACATTTTATTTATTCTGAAGTTGAATTTTAAAAGAAACATCGTAGAAAATATGCTACGAGTTTACCAGTTGTAAGCTGAACTTTAAATCCAGTGCGATCACATCAATCATGTGTGAAATGGTTTGAACAGACGCATGAGTGTATGGTCGCTTCAAATGCTTTCCGATGCATGTGCCCATTTTCTCGCAAGATCTGGTTTCGACTACGGGAAGCTGCCACATAAAAACAAGATGTCTCTAGTCTATATTCAACAATAATTACTATAATTTCTCAAATAGAAATGGTTCATTCAGCACAAGTTTTATACTAAACGTGTACCAGTCAAGATCTGTAGCTAGCCTTTAGTATCAATGTGGTGAATATTGAAAGTGCTTAGTAATTCGATCATGGAAAAACAGTTAGCATGTGAATATGAGAACTAAGTAAATCGCAAAAACTTTAATATGAATTTTTTGCTTTCTGTTTTTGCATTTAAAATAAACATCGTAGATCCACACAACGATGTTGCACACAAAAACGTAGATATTGTTTTGTTACTCGTTGATTACTTATTTGGGACATGAACTTGGGCGGTTGAACTTGTAACGCTCTATTCTATCGTGGTCTGGGCCAGAGCGACGGCAAGTTGTGTCGTCGGCATTACAAATAACGAAATAACTGTTTTAGTTCAAATTAAATACCAAATGATACGTGTGAATTATGCACACGTATCATTGTATACATCGAAAATATAGAGTATGAAACAAGGCACTATGTCACTTACGCATGAAATGTTATTCTTTACTGCTTGGAGCGTTCGCCGGAAAATTGTTTACATCAGTACGTAATGCATTTTTTCGTTCAATAATCTTTCGTTTTCAGTTTATTTCTCCGACAAACCTTCTTCGTTCCTATCTGCCATTTTTTCCCGTACAAAGTTTCTACACCGATAAGTGTACGATTCATTGTAGACTTGTTTGTTCAAAACCGGCGCTTCTCATGCAAGCATTCGTCAATCTTCTCAGAAGATGGCCGCCAGCGTAAACAGCCCGAGGCTTCAGCAAAAATCACGTGATCTCACTGGCCTGGTTTTTCAGTTCAAATAATAATAATAATAATAATAAGACGATTTGTATAGCGCCGTAGCTCAGCCGAGGCCGAAGGAAAGGGCGCTGTACATGAGTTCAAAGTTACAAATATCCTCCTTCAACCACTTGGGCTATAGCCTAATAGGCCTACTGAAGCACCTTATTGAATATAACAAGCGGTCTTCGAGTAATTGTTAAAACTAAATTTAATCGTTAAAATTAATTAACGATTAATCGATTAATTAACTTCCGCAACCCTATTTGCAAGTAATTTTTAGTTGGACTCTTCTTGCCGAGGCATATTTTCCGTGATATAAAAATCCTTAAACCATTCATAGTCAGTTCATGCAGTTAAACTGTGACTGTATTTTAAACCAATTGTGGCAACTTGTAGCCGTTCCTATAATAGTCGAAAGTTGCGGACATAGATAGAGTCTTTGCAATTTGGCTACTTAAGTTATAGGGACATAAATAGTAGGCCTATGCTGACTGCTTTAATAGAAGGCCCTTTAGAAGGCCAGTAGGGGCCTATTACCCTTTATGTCGCATTGGTTTTTGGCCATCGTTTCTTATCGATAGCTATAGACGACTGCTACCAAGTGTCTGGCATTTCTTATATGGTTTCCTCTTCGTGGTTTTCGTCAGGGCCTGTGAAAGTGTGAATAGGCCTACGCTGGTTCCTGTCACACAATCCCGTGACGGCTTTTTTGAGCGCTGTAGAAACCTCGAGATTACGATTGCAATAGTTTTCGTGGTTACTGAGATATCAGTGTGATTTTCGTTAACGATAACGATAACGAAAATGTTCGTTAACGAAAATAAAATGACTTCGTTAACGATAACTATAACTATAACTAAAAAATATCATTAACTATAACTATAACTATAACGAAAATAACACTAACGAAAATTCATCTTTATTTTCGTTAATACAAAAATAAAAATAGGAAGTGCAATATGGACGATTCGACATAAATGAGAACGAAAAATGCGAAATTTTTATTGTGAAATTTGTCAGTTACTTTGGAAACTCGTGTATTCATGAAGCTGACTGTACCCATGCTTCAAAGGTTTTCATAGCTCTGAGTAAATTGTGAAACAGCGTATTAATACGCACAATTTTGCTTATAGACTTAATTATTGTAACTAAGTAGTAACTAAAATTAACTAAAATAAAATCCATTAACTATAACTATAACTATAACTAAAAATAATACTAACTATAACTATAACTATAACTAAAATAAAAATCATTAACTATAACTATAACTATAACTAAAATAAAATCTGTAAGGAAAATCACACTGTGAGATATAATAATAAATAATATCCATTTATGCAAGCCTTTGAGTTCTGCGATGTTCGTCTGCAAAGCGTTCTTGACGATCAACTGCGAAAGCCTTGCACCAGCGCACATCATCTAACCTAGAATCCTTGTCTAATGGAGGAAGTGAGAACGTCCGATAATAAGATAATTGCACTAGGTGTGCTACGGCTAAAAAGGTTTCATCCACGACTACGATTGGTATTAAGTTTGATCTCATTGAAAATTGATTGCTACAGACAGCGATATTAATTAAGACAGACTCTTAGGGCCTATACTTTTCGTTATTGTTGATTTTATTCTTTGAAAGCAGCGTCAAAAGCCATAAAATGCAGATTCTTGACGTTACACCAATCTTTATATAAAACGAAATCTGATCTTACTAGGTGCGTTTCAGTGGGCTCCGTTGATTTACGTTCTGGGCTTGGGCATTTAATACCGATATAGGGTTGAAATTCGTTAAAGGCGAAAATCTAAAACGATGTCGAGCAGAGGAGGAAAGAAACGTCAGAAGGCCGTCTCTCGGTCGATCAAGGCCGGAGTTTTGTTCCCAGTCGGTCGAATGCATCGGTATCTACGCGGCGTTACACACCACTTCAGGATCAGCGCTGCCGCCCCAGTCTACCAGGCAGCAGTCATCGAATATCTCACTGGTTGGCAATATTCAATCCAAGTAGTTAATTCATTCATTCATTCACACATCAGTGCATGAATCCATGCATACTTACTTACGCGCTTACAAGCATGCATGCAAACATACATGCATTCATACATTATGCGTACATGCATACGTACTGTACAGTCAGTCGTTGAGTGTGCGTGCAAGAACCAAGGAACTCATGTTGCAGTCAGTCAGTAATGAATTCATGCATTAATTCGTAAATTCATAAATGTTCACTCACTCGCTTTTTTTTATTCAATTGTGACTGAATTCTTGAATAAATTGATGAATAAATTCAGGAAAGGGCTTTTCTCTGATGAGTCTACCTTGATTTGTAGTTGTACAATGCATGATGATTATCTGTTTTCTTAAATCAGCTGAGATCTTGGAGTTGGCTGGAAATGCTGCTCGTGACAATAAGAAGGGTCGTGTGACACCTCGACACATCCTTCTGGCTGTTGCAAATGACGAAGAACTACACCAGGTAACATCCTTCTTATTATGTAACTTAATATTTTACTGATGTTACCTTGTCAGAGATGCAAATTTCAGGTAATAAACTCTACATAAGTTTACTATTACTGTAAAAACTTCAAGCTTAAGATTGTGCTTTAATGTTAAGTTTCCACCTGCGTGAATGCTTTCTTATTTATTATTTATTAGGAGGATTTATATAACGCCCTTTCTTGACCATATAATCAGGAGCGCTCCCAGCCCAACCCTGGCTAAATAGGAAAGTCTTAAGGCTAGAACATGGTGGAGTGGCCCCTGGGCACTAGGCGAAGTGCCACAGGAAGCCTGGGTTGCAGGGCCAAATCAACTGAGAAGGCTCGTTGCCTTATGGAGGTCTGCGAGCAATCTGTGATTACAATTACAATTGCAACAGGACCATAATTATAAAGTTGAGACACATTTAAGACAGCAAATAGTAATACTTCCAATACTTCCAACCTTATGGTAGTCATCTACCTCAGCTGTGAGCTTTAGAAAATATTACCATTTAACGTCTTACACGTGTCATTTGTTATGGCTCCATGAAATGTATAATAATAATAATAAGACGATTTGTATGGCGCCGTAGCTCAGCCGAGGCCGAAGGAAAGGGCGCTGTACATGAGTTCAAAGTTAATGGCAGTCATATGATTGTTTAAAAAGATAAGTCTTGAGCTGGGCTTTAAATGTCTCCAGAGATGGCGCGTTCTGGTATGTTGCGTATGATGGTTGCGTATGGTGTCCCCACTAACACTATTTCTTAAAATGTGATTTGTAACATAATGTTTGTACCACAATAGGTACAACACTAACTCAGTAGCATGATGCAATACAATTTGTCTGCACAGTGCACATGTAAACAAGATACAGCCTCTGAATGTAGTTTCTGTCAACATTTCTGACATTATAGGGACACAGGCATTTCCATACAATCTGATTTCTACATAGTTGAACTCTCAACACAAAAAGAGAAAAACAGCTTAACCTGTAATAAAGCAAAATACTCCGTTTCACTTCAGCAATCAAGCAAAAAAATAACAAAGACTTTTTTATAGTTTGTTAACAGGGATTTCTGAGTATTTAACATTGAAATGACAACAGTTTTAACAATTTAAAAATGAGATGCATATAAAGCGTTTTGGCAATTAGTTAAAAGGTTTTTGACATTTATAAAGAGGTCAAAACGCACTCTTTTATATAATTAAGCAAATAGCCATTAACAATGACAAGTCAGTATAGCCAATGTTAGACTGACAGATGTGTTCTGTTGCAACACACACCATGTTGATTTGCCTCCTTACCATTATAATGCAGTGAGATAACTCGCCGTTATCATGAGTTTCATTTTTGAATGTGAGACAATCAGACAAAGCAAGTTTATTGGTCAAGAAAGTTTACCTTCTGGTAAAATTTTGTAAAATTTCATTGTGCTGGCCTTTTGTGGACTATTAGACTGATGTGTTCTGTTGCAACATGCATTCCATGTGGATCTGCCTCCTTATGACTAAAAAATGCAGTAATGTAACTCGCCTTTATCATGTGCATGAGCATCATTACACTTTTATAGCGAGTTCTTCTGAACAGAACTTTCATTCATTAATAAAATTTCATGGCTGTTTCATTTTTGAATGCGAGACAAAGCAAGTTTATTAGCCAAGAAATGTGACCTTCAAGTCTGAAAGGTATGGTAAAAAAATTTAAAGTTGAATTGCGCTGGCCTTTTGTGGACTATTCAAGCTGTCTGGTAACAGTCTCCACAATATATCAATCTGATTTCTACATAGTTGCAACATATGACAGAATATCAGTAACTTTTGCTCAAGTATTAGTGCTTATGCTAAAGGAACTTAAACTGACACTCGATCTGCTTTTTTCTTTAGACTATTTTGATCAGAGAAATTTTATCGATCTGTAATCAGATAATTTAGTCTAAATGAAACTGACCCAGATGATGGAGAGTGAGTCTAAGTAGTGACATTTCATCGATTATGTGTGAATTAATTGAAATGTATAATTAATTGAAATGTATAATTAATTCAAATGTATAGCTTCTGAAGCATGTGACAATTGCTGCTGGTGGTGTCTTACCAAAAATTCATCCAGAGCTGTTGGCTCGCAAGCGAGGTGCTAGTGGAGTCATTCCAACCAGCCAACAGGACCATGCACCAGTGTCTCCAGTTCAAAGAAAGGCACCTGCAGCCAAGAAGAAGAAGACTCCTATTAAGAAGGCACCCCCTGCTTCACCCAAAGGCAAAGCTGCTGCCCCGAAAGCCAACAAGGTACAGCAGCATTTAAGAAAAATACCGGGTAAACTTCATTTAAATATATGAATTGATGTCTATTGAAACTCAGTTACATGGCAGTCATGTTGTAGCATACCAACCTTTGATATCTGTGTCAAAAATACTAGATATTCAATCAAGAATCAATATCTTTGCTGTTAATTCTGTAAGTGGTTCCTTGAATAGTTGGAACAATACTGAATGTCTTCGGAAACTATATATTCAAATCATGATATTAATGTTGGAAATACATATCATCATCACATAATGGTTTCAGTTTACCCAAACTCAGGTATTTGCTTTTGACAAAATTCCATTAAAGTTACGGTATGTGATTTAAGGCAGAGATGGATGGATGCCTTTGAGCATTCTCTAGTGATCTCTTTATATGTTTGAAGGAGATTGTGACGCTGATGTAAATTGAGGCTATGCAGCTTTGAAAGGACTAGCGGACTACTAATTCAGTTTAACGATGCACTGTTTCTCGCTGTCTCTCTTATAATTGGTGTGTTTCGTTGTTTCAGAGTAATAAAGTAGATGGTGCTGCTACCGGTGTTACTATACTCTCTGAGAAGAAACTATTTCTTGGCCAGAAGGTGACGTCATGTTTTGTCCTTTGCTAGTGTAATGGTAGAATTTGAAATTGTTGCCTCCTCAGGTTTTGTCTTTATTAGTAGTTATTGCAGATGCAACAGTATGCTAATAAATATATAGACATTTTGCTCAGTTTACTAAACTTATTAAGAATTTCAGCCCTATAACTTTAGAGAATACATTTTTGGGAATTGATTTCAAACAGCTTTGGAAACCACTTGATCCTTTTGCATACACCTTGACACATTGGTTGGGCGATATATTTGGAATGACTTCCCACTGAATCTGTATTATATTGTATTCAAACATTTATAAAGCACCTCTAGTAGGGTGAACCATTCAGAGGCGCTGCCAGTGTGCAAGGCAACGAGAGAAGAAATAGGTTTTGAGAAAAGTGAAGGAGGAAGAGGGTTTATCATCTAGAATTTGAAAGCGAGTAGATGGAGACAGCACATTGCAAAGACTGAGGTAAAGGACCGAGACTGAGCCATAGCTGTTCTGGTATGAGGAACTAGAAGATCAAGTCTGTTTGAAGAGCAGAGTGTGTTTTCACATTAATTTTAGTTTCTTGCAATGATCAGTGATTTTTTTGTCACTTTGTTAGAATATATAGGATCTCTGTTCTGCATTCTTCTTGCCATTAAACCATTTAGCTTAATCTATTATTTTTGTCGAATAGATGTTTCTTGTGTGCAAAGAAATATTTGTGGATGCAGAAGTTGGAAGATGAATCCAGAAGGAATACACTTGCAAGTGATTAATGGTGCATGCTATATTATGAATTTTCTGTAAAAAAGTTTTCCTAGGTGAATTTTCCTCAATGAATATAGTTGCAAAGAATTCTCGTAGAACCATTTGGAATGTGTCTGTTTTTCAGCTGACTGTAGTACAAGGAGATATTGTCAACATTGCAGCTGATGCCATAGTTCATCCAACAAATGCCACATACCAGTTTGCCGGTGAAGTAGGCAAGTAGCCAAACCTGGACTTCATGCCTCAGTTGGTCCATGAAAATGTTTAATAGCAGCCATTTGGCCAATATATGTTTTAAGCAACCCTTATTTATCTGAACAATTTTATCCTATTTCATCTCATAACACTAGTTTTTCTATTCAGAAATAAATTTGTATCATGAACATTTGGCTGGACATAAAAATTTGCTGTTTGCAGTTTATGTAACCTGGATGTTGTCTTCAAGTCTACTGTGTACCTTGCAGACTATGCCACTGGTATTTTTAAATTGTCTTGGATGCATGTTTGTGATTTGCACAAAATTAGGTGTCCTATCCCTATGTCTGCTAGGATATCTCTGGCCAATGCATTGGTCTCCAGCTGTCACCTACTGTAGAGTAATGTAATTCTCTTCTTACTGGTATTACAAAGTCAAATTTGCAGATTCTCTGTGGAATTCAGAATTCTTTGTCTAGAATCATGACTAATATATTAAAATATGAGCATATAGCCCCCATGCAGTTGAATTGTGGCATTGGCTTCCTGTTCAGCAAAGAATGTCTTTCAGATTGTGGCTTGTGGTTTATAAAACATTAAACTTTAGCCAGCTATTACACAGTGCTTATTCCTCAGTTTTATCACTATTCAAGTAGATCGCCTGATTGCCTTTCTCTGGTCACACCTAAACAAGCTAGAACTGTTCTTGGTGAACGAGCTTTTTCAGTTGCTGGACCTAGACTTAGAATTTCCTCAATAAATAACTCTGTTCAGTCACTTATGTCCCTTTGTTCTCTACCCAAGACTTATCTTGTCCATATTGCTTCTTAGTCTGATCTTCTGGATGCTTATCTGATTACAGCGCAGTTTTGTTGTGTCATCAGTTGATGCCTTGTGCATTAGACACCAGTGGTGTAGAAATTATTAATTAATAATAAGAGCAGCCTTGATGAGGACTGAAACAAGAAGAATCTTTATGTGTGGGTAGTTGACAAGGTGTGATGGCAGGCAGGACATTGTGGTTTGTTTCTCAAATTAATCCTAACTGTGTCTTTTGGTGTTTAGGTCAGGCTTTGGAGAAATCGGGTGGAAAAGAATTAATGCAGGAAATGAAGGACCTGCAGTCATCTCAGGGAAATTTAGAAGTGGCCAATGGTTAGAGGATTTGCTTTCACATTTAATGATTGCAGTAGTGATTGGAATTGTTCTTCTGCTGCTGTTGTATTGATTTTAAGAAGCCATCAAAAGCAGATGTTACTTTTGATGGATTTATTACATATGTTATGATGTCTTATACCAAACATTTGGAATTGCATGACTGATGATGTTACTAGTTTTATGGATTTAAACCAGCAACAGGCCAGCCAGTGAGTGTGTGTGTGTGTGCTTGTAAGGGAATGTGCACATGTTAAATTGACCTTTGCTTGATCAGCTTTTGTTGACTTGGTTGTGTTGTGATCTGATGATGACTCATTTTTCTGATTGTGCCATGAGGAGTTGAATATTTTTTGGGGTCTGACGATGGAATAAGTCTGACAACTCAATGATTTCTTGGTCTGAGGCTTAACCATCCAGTTGGTAACCTAATGGTAGACAAAACCAACCGCTTCCTGGGGATAATGGTGGGAGGTATGAGTCACATGCAACAAAACACTGCCCAAAGATGTACAGAAACCATGCTGAAAATGAGAGAAAACTGCAATGTGCAGACTCAATGACAGTAGAAATTTTAACAAATGAGAATTAAGTTTGTGCAAGATTAAGAAACTGCTAAATTATAGAATTGTGTAAAATATGATGCATCATTTTGGGTGGTTTGTTATGTACTGATGATTTGGAAACATACTATTGCAGGTGATTTAGATATATTGTGATGGGCTGATTTGGTTTACAGTAAATCTTGAGATGCTTTGTTACTTATTGTTATGGGATGATTTGGTTATTTGTTGCAGTGGCGATTTGTGCCGGTCATAATTTCCCGGCAAAGTTTTTAATCCACGTTCACAGTCCATCATGGCATTCCCAGAATGCACAGCAGAATCTGGAGAAAGCAGTTAGAAACATTTTGACTCTTGCTGATGAAAAGAACCTCAAGAGTCTGGCACTTCCATCAGTCAGCAGCGGAAAGTGAGTACTGCACATGGCTTAATATAATAAGCACCCATATAGGTTGCTCAAGTTCAACATCAGGTAAAGGGAAACTGTGTGTTTAGCTTAATCATTTTCTAGCAGTTCGTATGTTTAATGGAAGTTTCTGTCAAGACAAAAGGTCTGATACACCAGAAAGCCTGATATACAAAAGTGAAGAACCTGTAAATCTGTACTGGCAGCATAGCATTGCGATCGGTGACCAGGACTTTGTGAAGCACAAAGCTCTGATGTATGCAGCGGCAATGCTGACCAACATGGAATGTCCATGTAGGATCTTTTATTAAATCTGTTCTTCCACAGGAAGCCAGTGCAGTGTTTCTCATCTATGTTTTTATAAATGAGGTATTTCGACTTGTTGACTACTACTCATGTCCATGGGCTGCACAGTTGAGGACCAACTAGAGCTGGCATATTTTGAACTTTCTGTCATTCCTGCTAGGGACTGTGTTAGTGCCAAGTGTTAAGACTAGTTAATTCAGGATTTGCACTTGCAATCAGCCCTCAACAAGTTAGCAGTAGTTGTGTTGTTTTGTATTTTCAGTGCTGGCTTTCCAAAGCAGACGGCAGCTCAGATTATTCTGAAGACGATCAGTAACTATTTTGTGACAGTCGTCTCAAGCTCACTGCGCCAAATCTACTTTGTGCTTTATGACATGGAAAGCATTGGTGTCTACACTAGCGAGCTGGCAAAACTGGACTCCTAACGAGTTACACCTGTAAGTGCTCCACAAACTGACCAGGTGAGAGAGGGAGACTGTGCTTGCTGTGTGATGCAAGGGAAAGTGCTTATGATTATGACATAATTGTTCTTACCTGGGACATTTTTCTTTTGTCTGCTTCTTATTCCAGAATTTAGGTTAAATGTTTCGGTTGTCAGTAGCAGTTTTGGTGTTTGGTGTTAAGTGTGAACAGATGGATGAGAGACAAGGGAGGGAATATTTGTGATCTAAAGCATTAGACTGATTAAGGAAATGTAGTTTCGCTAATTGTAAATGTTAGTTGGATTAATTGGACGACATATTGTGGTGAGCTGTTAATTATGCTACATGTTATTTGAATTACCCTTGTTTTGTGTATGTTGAACTGTTTCCGTTGATTGTTGTATGAATTTGTTATTTGCCATATTAAATCCTTCCCTTAATGTATGACTGCATGAATTAATTACATTCATGCTTGATGACTTATAAGATCGGTGCATTTCCTTTTACAATAATTTTTCCTTTTACAATTGTGTCACAAACTGAACCAAATTGCATCAAGTCACGTTCATAGATTCACTGCCAATAATTCACTGCCAGAGCATAGACCTCAACAATGTCAAGTTTTGACTGGTATTGATTGTGTATCTGAACTTAAACGCTGAATGTTCTAGAAGACTTTGGATGCAAGTATGCATCATAGGGTTTGTGGAATCAAGATTGGACATGCCATACAGAGTGAGCTAGCCAGCTGATAATTTTTTTATGTTTAACACTTAAACAATGTTTCCCAGTTTCTTTTAGTACACTCAGTAAAGTGTTGTGTTTTATTTGAATCGTTCAGAAATCATGAGAAATGTGATTTGGTTCTGTTGATTTGCCAGCAATATTGCTTCATAAAGACCTAAGTTTGATTTTGAAGATGATTCAAAAGATATCTGATTACAGTGAAATACAACAGTCAGGTGATAGAGAGAGGATAGATGGTTGCATTCGTGTAGTTTAGCCCGTCACGAGTTTGGCTCATGACTTGACAGCATTCTGATGTATGGTGGCTACTTTGTTCTGACAGTTTTATATTCATAACAAGGTACCAGTTTAGTTGCCAGCCTGGAAGAAGAACATTACGGGACAACAATTATTTCCGTCATTGGCGTTCTTTACACTGACTTGTAAAACTGAATCAAGTTGCTGTTTTCAATATACTGTGATCTGCCAAATGTTACATTTTGAACTTTTGATATTCGATTTGTTCATTCTAGTTAAAATATTTTGCAACAGTTCTCTGAGCTGAAAGCACATAATCAACCTAGACTACTGGCAAAATGCCAACTAAAGTAGGAAACAATCCAGGCAGAAAATAGTGGAGTTGGACTAAAAATTCTCAGGTAAATGGGAGGATTTCCGGAAGTTAGCAGGTGACTACAAAAGATAAAAGTTCAGCTGATTGTTGAGGTAAATTGGTTATGCAATTATTCTCTGCTAGGATTACTCTACTTCAGTATGCAACTTAATTTATGTCATGCTTTAAGTGGAAATAAATCATGTTTAATGCTCTTAGCCAGTGGCATACCTTTAATATTGGATCTTCCACAGATTTGTAGTGATGGTAAAGTTCATACTTTATTGGGTGGTGAGTGGACCCACTCTCTTTCAGATTCAGGCCCGAGTTCTCGCAGTTGTGGCCCTTTCGGCCCATAGTTACACTACTGCTCAGACTGCTCGTAATACATGTAATGTGTTCTTGTACATAACCTCTGTGTGCATAATAGTAAGACATCTGTTGCATTCCTGGCATTGTGACTACCGGTACTTGTAATATGCTTGCATATAATTTATGTGGAAACAAAACTAGTTCTGTTCTCTTTCATGGTTGCTGAATATAACCGTTTTAAAATATTGCCAACGAAGAATATTATTTTGAAAAGCTATTAGCCCATCTTCTCTTAGTAGAGTTGTGAAAGCAGCAGCTGTATAATAGTCAATCATGAAATTTGATTTTAAAATTGTGTTAGAAGAGTGTATAATATAACTATTATGTCCTAGAGTGAAAACGTTTGGTTGTTCAAGACATTACATTTTTTTATAATTTTGAAGTCTACAAAAGTTGCAGATAGTGTTGCTTCTAGCAGCAGTGCATTCAGTAGGTACCACAGCTGAAACCTTTTGACTAGGTGTCGCTAGCATGCTAGAAGTTACAGGCATAGGAATCTTGATTATAGGTGTGCATGGTATATAAGTATACATCTGTATGCTTATGCATGACCTAAATGACAATGGCAGAATATGGATACCAGAGCATGTGTTTACCATAAGACGACATGTCGATGTCAGTCGTTGGCATGATCACAGAGAGAGAAACAGACAGGACGAGCTGTGAAGGATGTCTCAGTGTAACCATTAAAATACTGATGTTTAAAGAATTATTGTGAGTTGTCAGTTTAATAATCCAAGTCAATTGGGTGATCTATAAAGCACATTTTCACTTAATACACTATATGACCATAGGAATTCTATCAAAGGCACTTCTTAAACTGCTTTTTTTATTGCACCTGCTTTATCTCTGTAATTCCCATCTGCTTCTATAGTGCCAAAACTAGTTTTGTTTGCACTTAGATACCAGTGTTGATGTCATTTATAAAAGAGGTAGTATTTGTAATACTGATACTCATATTCCCACTCCACAAAGCACGAAATAAGAATTCGTTTGTAATATTATTTCTGCCGTTTGTAAAAGAACGTGCTGTTCATGTACCAGCACTTGATGGGACAGCCATTGCTACTGTATTTGTGAGTCACTATTCTTGTTTACTACAAACTCCTTCAAGTTGAAAGAATGTTTCATTAAGGAGTGATTTGGTTGGAATAATTTATTTTTCTTATTTGACAGCCTAGGTATTTGTGGATGATACAAGAAAATTATAATGTACTCTAAGTGTTCTTTGTTTTGATCAGATTTGTCGTTCTTGTATTGTAAACAGTTCTGTGCTAACCAATTGTAATCTAAGTTGGCTACTTCTGTGCAATTTATGGTCACTGCCAAGTAGAAACAATGTGTGTATAAGTAACTGAGGTTAGTCAGGGCAAAATGCACAAGGGTCGAAGAAACAGAAACGTCCTATGAGGAATGCATTTTTGAACACGTTTTGTGGAACAAAGGTTTAGCTGTAGTACAAGAGCCAGTGATTCAATACAGACTACAGAACCAGTAGTATATCATCATTATCATCATCATTATCATTGTCATCATCATTGTGTCCCTCTATGGAGCATTGCTGTTTCAACAATAAGTTGTCAGTGTTCTCGATTTTGAGCCCTTCTGTATGTAGACTGTGTGTAGTTAGAAATTTAGCTAGCACCGGTCAGTCCGATTCTACTGCTCGAGCAAGTATATGCTGGAAGCAGTCACCGGCGTCCACAGGAATTTCTGTAGGGGGAACAGTTTTCAATTGTTGGCATGGGGAACAACAAGGATGCTGAAAACAACTGATCGTGTCACCCTCGGCACTCGCTCCCGCGATTAGTGGGTCTGGTGTGGATCCCAATAGCCACAGCTTTTGGAAGCATTTGACATGATAATTATGGGGCCTGTTGTTGGCATGCTAGGATCCCGTTTTCAGCTATATCCAAACGTTTATTTCAAAAACAAAACTTCTAAAAATGTCAATGCTTTTATATATTTTACATATTTTAGGTTATCTTGACTAGTTTGGATAAAAATTAAAATGTGAATAATAAAATCATAGTCATTCATTGTTATAAACTAAGATAATAATTCAATTCTGTATGACTGAAGTGTGATTCTTATTCTTGAAATAACAATTGCAAAATCCAGGGGATCAAATGCTCCCCTTCTTCCCCCTGTGGACACCCATGGAAGCAGTATTGTGTGTTACTTGTAACACGTTACTGTAACTGGTTACTGGTACTATTTTGCAAAAAAATTTGGGGTAACTAGTTACTTTTTACCAAAAGTAACACACAGCAGGCAACTGAGTACTTTTATGAGGTAACAATAATGCAAAACTTCAGTTACTTTGCATTACTTTTAGATCAACCTATGTTCATCAAGGCGCTATAGGATAAGCTGGTTCCGGCGACTTCGCTTTTGCTAAAGAAATCTCGAGTTTACGATAGATATTATTAAAGGTGCTATCCTCAACGTGCAAATTCATTGGTTCACATGCATTTCAGTGACCCGGACATTTTCATTTGTCTCTGAACTGTTTCCCTTTATTTGTCAATTTCAAAGTCTAATTTCATCATGGAGGGAGCTGAAAGTTCAAGTTAATATTCCAACTTACAGTAACTAAAAATACTTAGTTACCTTTCAAAGTAACTGTAATCAGTTACTAGTAACTTATTTCTAAATTAACTATTTGTAGACAACTAGTTACTTTTTCCTTTCAAGTAACTAGTTACTTAAATGAAAAGTAACTATCCAACACTGGCTGGATTCCCAGAGCATGGGGCCAGCAGTGGAAAAGCGAAAGGCCAAGAACCGTCTTTGTCCTTCTTGCGTCAAGTAGACAATTTGAGTCTTGCTGAATTGTGATACAACTCAAGAGTTGGAATGATAATAGTGCAGTTAGCAAAATCTTCTAGATTATTTATTGGCCCAGTTTAGAAGGTGATTCGTGGGATGCTAATGTAATGATTATAGACCCAGTTACCATCAGCTGACTTCAAATGGCATGCCACCCATTCAAGCAGGCAGGAGTGGTGACTGGTGAAAGATCTCACCCGATAAATTCAATGAAAAATTAGCAGGGTAGCTCTAGGTCATACAGTCACTATAGAAAAACGTATACATTCATATTTTCATGGCTTTATCCAATTAACGGTTATGTAGCCGAATTATCTTATATTGTCACTTTAAAGTGAAAGCTGTGTTGATGAAAACAATTTCTTGCCTAAATAGAAGTTGGATTGATTAAACTAATTAAAGCTGGACTGATGAAAATAATTTTTTTCCATAAATAGCAGTAGACAATAATTCTTTGCTTAGCTAGAAGGAGACAATTTGACTCTTGCTGAATTGTGATACAACCCAAGAGTTGGAATGATGATAGTGCAGTTAGCCAATGGTTGTGCAGTCACTATAGAAAAACAGGTACGTTCACATTTTCAAGTGCAGCATTGAAGACATTAAATATAATTTTGCATCAACACTATCTTAGGGATATTCACTTTTTCTGTGCCTTTGTTTCTTGGCTTCTAGGAGGTGAAATTCCAGATTAAGTAATTTTGAAAATAATCATGGTGTTTACGTTTTAACTTTTCAAATAACAATTTTCATACCTTCACGAGCATGTGCTTATCCCAAACTGCATTTTGCAGCAGATTTTTGATAGGTCGCTTTGCAGCTTCTAGTTTTGAGAGTTAATCGTGTTGATATAATATACACGACTATGTGTAGATAAAAAGCGTATACCCCGCGAATGAGCCCCGTTCGGATATCCAGACCCGATCGAGTTTGGACACGTGCATTACTGTGCTACGACGAACACCTTGGTCCATCCCATGGCTCAGCCGACCCCTTGCGGAGTCGGCCTCTCCGCCTCTGACAGGGACGTCGAACCGGCTTCAACGACAGCTACATCGCGACACTCTCTGTCCAGCGTCCGGGGACTTTTCTCGAAGAAACTTCGGTAACTAGTACCTCGTACGTAACTTCGTTGCAAGCCTGCAGGGTACCACAACCATGCAACGTCTCGCCCCTTCTTTTATAGTAGTCCGCCAATGGAAACTTTAAATGTGGTGTGTTTCAGAAGCCCGCGAATTGTAAATTTTCCCTCATATTAACAGAAATTTATAACCGGTTTTGTTAACACCGGTCTACTGATGATTTTTACATTTCTAGAAAGATGTTGGACGAATAAGCATAGACTAAAAGTTTCTCTTAAATTTAAAACTATTAGCAAAGTGATGGTCAGGTTTGTAGCGCCATCCAGGGAATGAAAACGGGTTTAACGCAATCGCTAAGGGCATGAGGCTTAACGACGATTAGCAAAATGAAAAACATTAATTTTGACTTGTCACAATAATTGTGTCATGGGCCCGTACAGCATGCTATGCACAGGGCCCGAAATATCCTAAGGCTGGCACTGCCATCAATCCTGCCTTGCAGCCAACTCTTGTTTTGTAGTCTTCGAATTTGAATTAGGCCTATTATAGCCTAATTTATAAATTCTCGCCATAAGACTTAACTTAATATCATTTATTTAACGACGCCGTCATATCGAAACAAATGCGAACTTTAGGCTATATAGGCCCCTATACTCTTTATCCTAGAGACTATATCGATCCTTGCTGTTATTCCTATTCTCTGTCTGCATCTATATAGCTGTCTGTAATCGTAATCTCCAAACTTCTAAAGCTACTCGAAAGCCAAGCTGTCTGTCTGTGTCTGTCTGTGTTTGTCTGCCTAGCTGTCTGTGTCTGTCTGTCTGTGTCTGTCTGTCTGTCTGTTTCTGCCTCTTTCTCTGTGACACCAAACCTGATGTAGGCCTATAGCCTACCGGCTGTTAAAACAGGCAGCAGTTTTGAAGTAGCCTATAATTATATAGGCCTAATATTTTTTATCTGATAATCAGTTTCCTACGTTGTAGGCCTAGGTACGATATAGCCTATAGGCCTACAATTTTGGGCAACGCGATGCGAGAACACGCCTGCAGGCTTTGATATTAATGTCGGTCTCTTCTTAACCCTAGGGCTACCAAGCTTTTTTTGTAACACGGACTACCAAGGGGGGTGGTTGACCACCCCCCTGTTATTCGTGTTTGGTTTTACATATCATAACTTGTAATATAGCATTGGATTCAGCATTCATTTCGGCACAGAATGGTATATTTAGTTGTACATTATGTGAATGCACCTCGAAATTACATCACTTTTAACAAAGGAACAGCCTTAATTAGCAATATTGTATATTATTGCGTACATTTTGGCGCATTTTGGATAAACAAATATAAGATTAGGTGTGTTTTGAAACTAATCTATGTATAAAAGATACACAAAATCATCCCTACACATGTTTATATAGTATAAATGTACATCCATACATATATATCCATACATATATATGGGTTTACGTTGTAATGCTGTATTCAGCCATTTTCACACATATTACGCGTATTATTATTTATTTTGATCACTTCCGGTATTCAAAAGACAAAGATGTAGGTATGTAAATGAAGCCCTTCATTCCCTCTAAAGAATGGTATCTTTGTTTCTCTTCCAGGAAGACAAATGAATACGCTACAGACAAAAACTAAGGGGAGTCCTTCCATTCAGCCATTTTGTCACGCATATTACGCGTATTATTATTTATTTTGAGCACTTCCGGTTCTCTCAGGTCAACTCAGTGACCATAGAAATGTAGCCCCACATTCCCTCTATAGAATGGTATAATTTGTGTCTCTTGAATATTAAATGACGGATAAGATATAGTCGAAAATCTAGGGGGTGGTGATCCACCCCCTCTGGTACCTCAGGTATATTGGGTATAACTTTTGAACGGTGTGAGATATCATCTCACATTTTACCTCAAAACGGTGTGTAAATGAACCCCCGTACAGCTACCTAAAATGGTCAAATTTTCGTTTTCCATACGGAAAAAGTTCGAGATGAAAAAAACTTGAACTGAAATTATTTAAGAACTCGAAGTTGAAGTTGAACTGAGGGTTAATTCTTAACTTGCAGTTCAAGTCCTTAATTTAATTGGTGTCGATCGTACGCCTAACTTTGACCTCCAAGTGTTATTCGGTTACCCAGCTGATATGCGGAACTGAGGGCTGATATATAAATTATTTTGTGAAGTAAATTAACACTGGTCCATATTGCACTTCCTATTTTAATTTTTGTGTATTAACGAAAATAAAGATGAATTTTCGTTAGGCGTTATAGTATAGTTATAGTTAATGATATTTTTAGTTATAGTTATAGTTATCGTTAACGAAATCATTTTATTTTCGTTAACGAACATTTTCGTTATCGTTATCGTTAACGAGAATCACACTGGTCTCGAGTCGTCTGCAAGACTGTGATTACTGTGTCATGCAATCTTACTGCGTAATTGTCAGTTTGAATTAATAAAGAAGCATATTATGTGGTTCGTATCATCGTCAGTCGTGTTACACGTGTCATTTCACTTACGATATCGTACAATAATCGTATGGTAGGCCTAATTTTAATTAAATCCGTTTATACCTTATGATGCTAATTTTCACTGGAACCTAAATTAAAGTTTAGCTAATTAGCTTTCAAGCTGTTATTTAACTACATCCTTTAATTGCTTTTGATTGTAATTGCTTTTCTGTTTTAATACAATACAATACAACTTGCATTTATAACGCGCCTTAATAAAACAAAGTCTTACTCAAAGGACGCGTTACAATGTACTTACTAATCATAGTACTTAGAGAAGAGATACGTTTTAAGTTTAGATTTAAAAATATTAATTGAGGATGATCTTCGGATTAGTTCTGGTAGAGAGTTCCATTCAGCTGACCAGCTACTTCAAACATTCTGTTTCCAAATTGTAGATTTGTTCTTTTGATTACAAAGTCTCTTTTCGAAGCCGATCGCAATCCACGTCTTGATTCAAGAGCAGCACATGGTGTGACTAAAGATGATAAGTAAGGAGGAGCAGAACCTGACATAATTTTGAACATGAAAAGACAGATTTTAAAGGATATCCGAGCCTGAATGGGTAACCAGTGTAATTGCTGAAGGGAGTTGGTGATGTGATCTCTAGGGCCAAGGTTCTTGACTAGACGAGCTGCAGTGTGGATAACAGAAGTAAGCGGTGATAGGGTGGATTTTGGCAGACCATAGAGTATTGAGTTACAGTAGTCAATCCTGGATAATACAAGTGAATGGACTAAGATATGAAGGCAATGCTCATTAAGGCAGCGCTTGATTTGGCGTATTCGTCGGAGATGAAAGAAACAAGCTTTAGGCTAGTGATAGAGCCAATATGATTAGACATAGAAAGTTTACTATCAAGAAAACTCCAAGATCACGAACTACATTAGAAGGCTGAATAGAGCAGGTTTCATCTAGTTGCAGGCAGAGAGTTTTCAAGTCAAGATGTGGTCTGGATCGACGGTCAAACCATATCAATTCCGTTTTCTTCGTATTTAGCTTCAGGCGCATGGATGCACACCAAGACTGTATCTGATGGAAGCAAGCAATGAGTCTGGTTTTTGAGTCATCAATGTTAGCGGTCGAAAGTTTTATATATAGCTGGGTGTCATCAGCGTAAATATGGATAGAAATACCACAACATTGTGCAATTTTGGCGATGTTAGATGTGTAGAGGATGAAAAGCAGTGTTTACCGTTTTGTCTTTATTGTTTTGTTTTTGCGAAGCGTGGACTCTGTATGGCGTTGATAAATATTGCTTACTTACTTAAAGTTCTAGCTTATTGGACGCTTGTATCGCGTTGATAAATCTTGCTAACCTAAAGTTCTAGTATAATATCATAGAACATCTTAGTTTATGTTGACATAGTATAACAGAGAACCAGCCTATGCCAAAAGAGAGAGAGAGAGAGAGACTTCCGGTTGAAGAGAGGAAGTTGTTCTGAGCAGCGAAAGCGACGCCATTTGTATCAAAAACTCTATTAAGATGCCGTCGGCCGAAATTAATTCTGCGGTCGTTACTCGCCAGGTGGAGAAGCCGCACCACTACACGTAAGTTTTCCGTTTAAATCGTAATTTTGCGACTGCGTTACGCGCCGGAGAATGGACTTTTGAGTTTGACGGGCGATTGTTTTCCTTCTGATTTTCAGTTACTTGAAGTCGTTCCGAACTGAGCAGTGTAAGGACTTTCTGAATCACCGGTGCAACCAGCATCGTCCGTTCACTTGCTTCTTCTGGCACTTTCCCAACCAGAAAAGACGCCGACCAGTATTTAACGCAAAGGACGGCACCTTCAATTACAGTCCGGACGTGTACTGCACCAGCTACGACGAATCGACTGGAATTTGTCCACAAGGAGATTGGTGAGTTGTGAAAGCATCCATGCGTGTTATTTGTTGACGTTTGGAACGTCCCAGTTGTAAGGGGATTTTCGTCGGTTTCATGCTAAGTATTATCCAGCAAATTAAAGACTTATATAGTTGAACATTTCATCCCAATATCAGAATTTAGTTTAATTTCTTTAAGTGTATAGTATTTAATAGTAAGATACGGTGTGTCAAATAATATCATTATTCTTAATTAATCCTGGTTTCTTTGGCATGATGAGTGTTCATTAACAGATATTCAGATAAGCTTTAGATTACTTGTCAGAGATTAGAATTTTAGTGATTCCCGTGAATCATGCAGTTAATTTTGTGAGCTGTTGCAGTTGATCAAGGCTAAAACAGGCTGAAAGTAAGAATCTTTGGTGTATCTCAGAGGGTGATTCAATCAATCAATCAATATTCATTTACTCAAGAAATCTAGCTGCCATACACTCAGCTAGTAACACTTTGCATGGCAGGAGAATGTTCATTGTTATGATTAGGTTGATGGTTAGGTTAAGTGTTTTTCAATAAACATCTTTAAATAAGACTCAAGGGATGAAATTCCAGTTATCTTTACTCAGCAGGGCAAAATTATGCAACCGGGAACGGAGGTCATGTTTAATTTGTCGAGGTGCAGGGAATAAGCTACGAGGATTGGCTATGGTCTCTGCAGATGGCCCTAGAGAAGCCGGCATCTGCTGCCTCTGCATAGTCAGCTGTAGCAGGAGCTAAGGGGGAGGAATCCACCCCGTTGCCAAGCAGGCATTCCATCTTTTTTCTTTTCGTTTGCACTAGTGTAACCCACCATGCTGGGGAGGCATGCATAAGGTGAGCAATCATGGACCGTGGTAGCTTAGACCACCTTATGGAGTGTTGCAGAAGGCAGGCCATGGGATCTTAATACCCTAAAGGGAGAGTGGGATGAGGAGCCGAGGCAAGGACCGTGTCGAGATGTGAGGACATTCGGAGCTTGGATCGGAGGGTGACTAGTTGAGGTGCTTGGTATAGAAAATATTTACAATCAAGATTTCAGTTATAAGGTATTTCCTTTTTGTAAAGCTGAAACTTGATGGTATGAATGTATGCCTGCTCCTTGGGACTCTTACTGAAGCTTTCTTTACTTAACTCAAGACTGTCCTTTTTGGCTGTGCTTGGAGCACCTCTGAGTAGTCCTCTTGAAGGGGCGCTATATAAATTTATGAATGAATGAATGATTTGCTATTTTGTAACATTCATTTATTATATAACACCGTAAACATGATTTTCGTGGTTGTGTGCTTGTGTAATTTGAATAGAACCAGGGATATTTGCACATTGTATTGAAAGCTTCAGTATTATTACATTAGTATTATTACATTATGCAAATTTTGAAGGAAGTTTGGAATAACTGAATAATTGATTGAGTTGTATTTCTTTAAATATTATATATTACTTGGTTATAAATTGCTTGAATAGTCTTAAGATTGTTTCAAACATTTTGAGTACAAAAGCTTTCTTTTTAACAATTTACACACACTACCAACTGCATGTAAGTGCATTGTACAGAGTTTTTATTGAGACTTGCTTATTAACAATTTGGTTTTCTGTTCAATGGCTGAATTGTAGGATTTTAAGAATCTGGATTCACAAAAAAATTAATAATTTGGGTTGAATAATAAATTTTCCTGCCTTTGTGCTCCGTCCCTTGTCAGTTCATTTAACTGGCCCTGAAAGGTCAACTTGAGTAAGAAGGGTTGGCAACTTCGTTTGTCTTGGCCTTGACATATGAGTTTGGTTGACCTGTCCAGTCCCTTGCCGTCTGATCTTTCCATTGACAGTATATGGTTATTGTGCCCAGTGGAATTGTGTGAGCGAGTCTTTATTGCAAAAAGCTGACATACATGTATATGTATACTTACACACATACACCGGTCCACACGCCGACACACACACGCACATACATATAATGTATGATGCAGCCATGATTTCTGCTTGTTACTGTTAGGTCGATAGCACTAGGAAACAGCACTACTGTGCAGTCACAGGGTTTATGGGTAACTACCGGCTGTGGGTAAATGAAGCTGTACTGCATTACTGATTGTACAATTATTGTTGGCCTAAACAAGTTACTGCTGAGAGCACCAGTGTTTGCAAATTGATGACAAAAGTGTTGGCAGCCTTATGAAGATGAAACAGTTTTTTTAGTACCAGTAACCCATTATGGGAATGACTCATGGCCTAGTGACTGAGAGACCACAATACCCACAGTGCTGAAATTTTTGCACCTGTTATAAGTTAGAACATAATTATATTAATTGGCTGTTCAAAAAAGAAGCCAGGCTCCCACATGGCATTTAATTAATACTACTACTTTGTGTATAGCTTTACATGTGAACATAAATTGTGTGATAAAAGTTGAAACTGCTATTTTGATTTAAATGTTTCTTTTAGCTGTCCTTTTCTTCATCGCAATATTGGAGACACTGAAAAGAGATATCACTTACGATACTATAAGACGGAACGATGCATAATTGATACAGAAAACAAGGGCAGCTGCACAAAGAATGGACCACACTGCGCCTTTGCGCATGGTCCGGATGATATAAGGGCTCCAGTCTTTGATATTACTGAACGTAATGTAGTTAATGCCAAGCCAACAGACCAGTCAATTGATGCAGAAGTCAATGGAGAGAAAGAAAAGGAGAAGATTGCTAACATAGATCCTGTTTGGTTTGGTAAGTAGTAGACTTTTTAGTATCTTCATGCTTTAAAAGCACTATTTTGGACAGCTTGAATTAAGTGTATAACAATGGTGCACTGGGTGCAGGTGCCTTAACTGTCTTTGCAATGGGTAAAATTATATGTATTTATATTGCACCTTTAAGAGCCTGGGAGATTAATCTGGCCCTTGAGATTTAGAAAGAAATGCCATCAAAGCAAATGCTTGTATATATTTTGACGTAGAGAAGTCACTGCAAAATCTAAAGTTACCTCCCTATGACTAGCATTTGTAATTATAAGCTGAGCAAAAATGAAACATAAGTAACAGTGTGTTGTGTTTGCTGTAAATCAGCATCTAAATTGGCAGTTTATGAATTATATTTTCATTAAAGCTTACTTAAGTGCATAATCCTGCATATTAATTTATGTAAAAAGTGTTTCTAGTATAAGTTTAATCTTGTACTTTGTGTATATGGTTCTGGGTTGTTTTGAAAGATTGATGACAGACTAAAACAGCTAGTAATCTGTTTTTTTACACACTGTTGTAAGTTTGCTAACAAAATTTAAATATGTCCAGTTCCTGGGAAATTTGCTAAAGTTTTCTAAATACATCCAGTTTTATCCAAATGCGCACACCACTATAGTATGACAAAACATTAGTTAATGATGCTTTGACGGCTAATTCAACAAGTTTGTTGTGTAAAGGTTGCATGGTTAAGCATGTCATAAATTCACCGTAACACATCATCGCATAAAGAAATGAAAAACTGTGGTTTACAGCAAAGGAAGTCTTTCTTGGGCATCATTAATTGCTTGATTGAAGGTAATGGAAATGTAAAACAAACTGCTTACAGTCTCTCATTCTGTATATGTGATCTTGTAGATGAGAATTATATCAAACTGTTTTACAAGACTGAGCCATGCACCCGTACCTCTAGGCATGTCACGTTATCGTGTCCTTTTTACCACAATCCGAAAGATAGAAGACGCCGACATGACATTCATAAATATCGGTGAGAAACACTTCCAACATACTTACAGTAGATCTGATTGATTTTCTTGATCAGATTTTTCTTGTCTAGTGTTGGTAGCTCACCGGTCGGTCTTATGCCGAAATGACAATGACATCTGGGTGAGAATGCTGTTTTGCCTTTGCTGTAGTTTAAGTCCTCGCATGCATGAAATCTGTGTTTGATGCAGTGTAGTACTTAAGTTTAGTTTTTGTCATGAAACGCTGAGGTTTAATTTTTGGTGCTCAATAATGTTTTGAATATGTACCGTATGAATATAGGAATTAAATAAAGCCTGGCACATTTTGTTCTTTACAATGAACTGTTCTATTACTGCTTCAATGTTTTCAGTCATGTGCTACATCGTTTTCGTAAACAAACTGTTTAGATTCCCAAACACCATTCCACTGGTTGAAATCAAAGCGGCATCGTTTTATCCAGCACGATAAAATAATTTTTATTAAATTAGCATTAACATATATTGTTAAGAGAATAATAAAAATCTTCTTTCTTTGGAATCTTGGTTTCATTCCAAGATTGGTTTATTTCAACATTTATTATTACTGTCCACAGCACTGGCAATTGATAAGAGGCATGTGATAAATAAGTGTTTGCTTCATGCGATTGAGGATTCTTTCTTATTCCTGTTCCAGTCATTGTGTCAGTTGGCTTCCTGTACTGTGTTGAACAGGATGTAAACTCAAATTGTAATTGGTCTCATAAGTGGTCTTAGAGCTGCTATGGGTATGACTTGTAGTAAATTGAAGTTAATTTTGTTAACATACAGGGCTGTCGTTTGTCCTGAAGTAAAGCACAAAGAGGAATGGACTGATCCAGCTGAGTGTGGTCTTGGTGATAAATGTCCATACATTCATACAAGAACAGAACAGCAATATCATCCAGACGTAATGATGCTTCATTGTTGTCTTTAAATACAGTTTCACAAATTTAATGTGAAGAAATCAGGCAGTACGATGTAGTATCTTTCACATGATGTAGCGATATATCGCACTATATAGTTATATTGATAGTAGTTTATCTGATTGATTAAAGATTTAAGCAAGATTTTAAATGAATATGATTAAATATTTGTTAAATTCATTCATTCACTTCTTGAATTTGTATAGCGCCTCTTCAAACGAACTACTCAGAGGCGCTCCCAACCCCAGCACGGCCAAATAGGACCATTTTAAGTTGAGAGAGGAATGTCTGAGAAGGGGTTCTAGGAAGGGAACGGAGTGTCGGAGGGAGGCCATTCCAGGTCGAGGGGCCAACCACGGAGAAGGCACACTGCTGGTACAGGTGCAAGCAAAATGGATATATATTGTAGTAGTATTAATTATATATTGTAGTGGTATTAATTATGAATATTCTTTTTACCATTAGATCTATAAGACTGATAAATGTCACGAGGAAGCAGCAAATGGTAGATGTTCGAAAGGAATTTTCTGTGCATTTGCTCATGACAATCGTAAGTAAAAGATTTAGAATGTTTTATATGATGGAGACATCTTCAGTTACTTTCATTGTTCTTTGTTATTTCCTCTTTTTGAAAAATTATGGCCCTATTTTCTTCATTGCATTGTATTAGTCAATGTTCCAGTATGTTCTTGCATTTTGTGTTTGGGTTATTTAATGCATGGTTGTGAATAATGTAGCTAGAGAGTTGGATAATCACGGTTGTTCATATCCAATATGTGGATGAAAAGGCTGAAATTGATCCCTGTGTGATCCTTATGATTGCTTCCATGCTTGTGTCATATCCTGGATCCTTGTGCTAAGTCCTTTTAGCATAATTTGACAGTCCCTGGAGGTATAGTCAATTAAAACAACTGAAAGATTGATAGAAATCCAGATGATGAACAGTCAACCACTGTAAGTAATCATTCATGTGACACATCCAACACCAAATGTTTAACTTGTAAATGATACATGTATTCGATGTTAGAGTTTCATAGCTTTTCGGTTCAATAAGAAACACTGAGCTTATCTGGATAGTTGCCGAAACATTTGGTGTTGGCTGTGTTACATGAATTAGCAACTGGAGTTTTTACTGTTTTATGTTAATATAAAGTATTATGTATCATGATGTGGTAATGCTTCTTTTCTAACTAGTGGCATATGCTTTATCTTGTTTGTAAATGTCAGCTTATGATTATGAGGCAAGCCTTAGATTTGTGTAGAAAATGTTTTTTCAGCTACTATGCCACAAGTGTCCCCTGTACGAAATGTTTCCTGTCATGGCGAAAACTCTAGTTCAAATGCATCACAAGCAAAAATAGCACCAGGAACTGAACTGCAGTCTAGAGTTGGGAGAATTAAAATGGTAAATATTCTTACTGGAACACTGTTAGAAACATATGTTTATTTATATTATATATGCTAGTAATGTTTGTTTAAATTAAAATGTCAGCAGAATGTAGAAAAACCATGAGATGAGATATGTCTGGTACATCTGCAAAATACAAGCACTAGAAAATGTCAATGAAATGACATAGACTTGTTCAACTGTATTTCTGAACAAGTGTTATGTTTGCACTTTAACTCTCTCTTCAGTGGTTGATAAGATATAACATGATTGCCCTTGAGAGGAGAAATGGACCAAAACCGGGGTTTCTGATTGGTTAAGTTGTTTGGTGTAACTGGGGTCTGTCTGACCATCATTAGTGTGATGATGTTGCTTCAAAGTTTTAAATCCAACATTGTAAATGCAATTCCTGGTGTGGCATTGATGATTTTTGTTTTAGGGCTTCTTGTGAATGTTCTATTTGAAAGATCTGAGTTCAGATTCAAAGCACCACTTACACAGTTTTGTAGTTTTTTAATAAGAGGCCATGATGTCATTTGCTGGTTTCTCTTGCACCAGTGTTTGATTTTTGTTTTTTATGTAAATTTTAGCCAGTCAATGGCAATACAGTGGGTCAAATCATAACAAATGGAATGACGTTGCCTGGTGCCAGTTCTGACACCAGTTCAGACAGTGACAGCAAGTGGCTTGGCTTCAGTAGCATCAAGTTGGATCCAAGAGCTAACGATGGTGACATTCAGGTAGGTACTGTCTGTAATTCTTTCTAACTAGCGTTTTATTGGTCATGTTATGCTTCGATGTAGGCAGATACTGTTTTGGAAAGCTGAACATAGATTTCTTGTGTTTGTAGCCACTGATTTGTGAATCAGACGTAGGCATAGATATTGAAAAGGTAGAAATAGATATTCAGAAGAAGCTCATAAATATTCAGAACAATGAACAGATATTTGGATAAGGGGCTTAGATATCCAGCAGAGAGAGTTTCTGAAGAAAGATAGACATTCCAAAGAATGGCATAGATATGACTAAGGAAGATGGAGATATGCCAAGGAAAGACAAAAACATTCTGAAAACTGTATCAGCGATGAGGTGAATGTTCTAGAAATGTTGGAGAAACTGAAACATTTTACAATTTGGCCACAACTGCTTTTAGAGGTTACCCTACCAAAAAAGAATTACGTAAGGATGAACTTCTATGTAATGTGTATCTAAGCTTCGTAATCTTTCAAATATGTTACTATTAAAGTTATTAACATATACCAGGACAAAATTAGCATTTCATGGATGCAGTTTGTTCTATTTATAGTAACTTGTGTAAAGACTTTACATGGCATTTCTGTTTTCATTCAGTGTAGTTATTTGTTTTGGTGTTAATTAGTTGCATATTTCCCAGAATTATATGTTATGCAAGTAATTTGGATAATTTGTTTCTGCATTGAAGGCTCTTAATAATAGAGAAAGTGTTCAGTGCTTATTATCTGCTTAGAAAATTGCTAATGGCTGGATAGTATATTTGTTTATTATAATTTTAATACCTAGAATAGTGACAAAACCTACTATATTATGATTTATGTATTTAATTGTTTATATATATTGTTGATTTATATATAGAATTGTGATATTTATATATAGAATTGTTATGTTTATCATTATTCTCGTGCTGCTGGCTGTGATCTTGTTTGCTCCTATGCAAATGATTCTTTGACCTTTGAACCACACTTATAGGGCTTTTCTGTAGTGGTGTGTAAACAAATGAATTACATAAATTTCATTGTGTTGTATTTACATGATGGCTTCTAACAAGTTCCTATAGAGGCGTGTAAACGAGCGTGTTTCTTGGCTTCACCTTTTTTACCTTCAACTGGTGACTGCTGCAGTGCTGCAGGTGTGCTTCTCATTAAACTTGTATTATAAACTTGGATTTTTTGTTGTAGTCTCGATTGAAACAAATTCAGCCCATGGCTTCGGAGATTAGTGCATTTTATGATCCATCAAAAAAACCAGATTATCCGCTGTCTATGTATACTACAAAGCCTCTAGCCTCGTCAACAATGCCATTGAGTAACTATAATTCAGGAGCTACATCAATCGAGTCATCATTTAAAGGTGCATTGTTTAATTTACTCTTTATGTCACATATGTGGTGGTGTAAATATAATTAATTTTTTAAGAATTTGCTAACTTTAGATTTGAAAATAAGGCTGTGACCTAGTAAGGTGCACGCAACATTGTGGTCTATCAATAATGTGCATGGTCAGTGATGTTGTGGTTTTGAGTCCGTGTAATGACCTTGGGCCAAGTTGTTTGAACACAGATGCCTCTGTCACCAACTGGTAGAATTTGTTACCAGCATGAGCTGGGAATTAGACAGAAAGTAGTGCTATGCACCAGCCTTGTTCAACGACCTAAGGATTCGTCCATTGAGATGTTCCCAGCAGACACTGTACGGATGAATAGATATGTGTTTTATATAAACTTCGATAAATTTGAAATGTGTGTGTATTGAAACATCATATGGCACTTGTAAACCATATTCTGTGGATGGATATTGTATGTGGGACAAACGTCTTGATGTCAACAAAGTGAAAAGTACAACCTGACTTTGCTGTTTTAATTTGTAGCTGCTTCGTTAATGCCACCGGGCAATGACACTCATCTAATGGATAGGCTTGATAGTCTTGAAGATGATGATGACAATGACCATGCCCTTCTTGGTATGACTAACTCTGGTGTAGTGGGTGGAGCTCGAATGTTGCCCACGGATGTACCGCAAATGTCGATATTCAATACGGCGCCAACTGGAAGTATGCCACCTCGTTTTAGTCCATTTGCAACGGTCGGATTGGGAAGCTCTACTGCAGGATTGAGCTTATCATCAAACGTAGGATTTAATTACTCGCTGCCAGGTTTTGCACCGGCAAATGGTGGATATGGAACAGGCCAAACATCAAGACTAGCAATGTACGGGTTATCATTACAACCAACCGAGGTAATTGTGCTGCTCTTCTCTAACATTCTATGATTATGTTATTGCTATGAGACTTGGGCATATATGTATTGTATTGTATTTGAACACTTGTTATAGTGCCCCTTCCAGATTCCCATTCAGAGGCGCTCCCGACTACTGCGCGGACGCTGAATCGGAGTTTCACGCCAAAGCGCATGAGCAATTGTGAGTGAAGGACTTGCCCAGGGTCCCTACGCGATGGTGAGCAATGTATAAAAGTGCTTAGTTGTCTGTTGCTGAACCCTTAGTAGCTGTGGTCTTTATTTTTACCAGCAAGAGCTCGTAAGTAAAGTGCAAGCCCTATGATGCACTGGCGTCATGTCCAAGACCTTGAGATGTGTTCACGGACATCTCAAGGACCTAGGAATAAGAATGAGTGCCTACTCTGTATCCATGGAGACTTTTCATCGCTACTTCACTTGTAAATTCGTTTTCACAATGAGTGCTGCTGTTGTGGCAAACAAGCATTGGTGAAGGGTTTTTATTATACATGATAAAAGGTTCATTTATGGTTGCATTCAAGTGCTAAATTCCTATTTTTCAGTTGCAGAATATTGAAATGCAACAACATGTTTCTTTCTTGTCACTATGCCAGCGATGCCAAAACCTTAACATCCTTGAGCTTTTACTATTTAAGTTGGGTATTGCACAGAATATGATTCTGCCACTTCCAATACACCCTTATAAATGATTGTGTCCAGAATTTTCGTCACTGAATAACTGACCAATTATCGATGCTAGTAGCTGTCCAGTTTTTGAGTAATTTAAATTGTATTTTGATTTACTGCTGCACTTGTTTGGTTATCGGTTTGATAGAAGGTGGCTAGCTATATTGCATTTGTCCACTGGCTGAAAAGTCATGTGAGCATCAAAGTTCACAGAGTTGTATGATTTTAACTAGCATTTTACATTCACGTGTAAATGTTTCAATTTTTGGCAGACTGCTGATGCTTACATGTAATTGGATATTTACATGCTGAATCTCTTAAGGGTATTTCTAAAACATAAATTCTCTGCCTCAAATATATGTAATGCTGACTAAAAGTCTGGATACTTCTCAGACTTTGCAGTTTAGTGATCTCAAAACTGTCTATGTTGGCAAAATTACAGAAATATCCTGATTTTTGTGCTCAATTTAGGTTGAGAGACTGAAAAGTGAATTAGATGATGCCAAACAGATAATACAACGCTTAACTGAAGAAAAGCTACACGCACTTCAAGAACGAGATGTAAGCTTAAAATTATTTTGTAACTGGGTTGCTTTTACAGCTTTGTTTTTATATCTATGGCCTGTGAGTTCTAGGGTATTTGATGCATATATGATGACAAGTATTTTAACATCAGTTCATGAATATTGGCATTTCTACTGCTTAATCTACTGCAGATTCCCGCCTTTTTTCATCGATCCGGGCAGATAAAGGGCATGTGTTACATGATTTGCTTTGCCCTATTAAAACTTCTAAGTATTCTCTCCACCCTCTGTCTCATGACCGTATCATTCCTCCCGCAGGTAATTTGATGTGAAAAACTTTAATCACTAGCATGATATGTAAAGTCTTTCTTAGATAAATGCAAGACTATGTTGATTGTGCGCCAAGGTGCAGTTGGTTTATTACTTACTAACTTACTTTATGTGAAAAACATTTAATGTCAGGATGCTATATGCTTTATAACTGTATTTATAAGATGTCTGTACACCAAAGTGCGATTAGCAATTTGTTAATAAAGAATATACTTACTTAATTCATGTGGGTTTATGTGTATAAGTATTATTATTTTTATTGTTACTATTTTATGAATATTTATGAAGCACAGATTAATATAACTAAATACACCACAAATGTGCTAAATATAATATATAATGTAAATTATGTAATATGTATTTAAGAACTTCCATGTTGAATCTTTGAAAGGTGCTGAAGTTTTATGGCTCACAAGCCTCACATATACAAATGGTACATCATGCCACAATGTTTCATGAGCTGTTTCTGTCAAACCTTCTGGACTATCAGTTGAAGTTTGTGTCAGAAACGTTTTGCAAAGCACACGGTAGCACAGTGTGCTCGAGTTGCTGTACATAAGCGTGACTACCAGAATCACCTGAGGACTGTGGTCTGTCACAGTTTGTTACAGGCTTCAGCAGACTGGATGAGTTGAGACAGGAATACAGCACTTGCTATGTATTCTGGACTACAGTAACTGTCAAGGAAAAAGATTCTTAAATACTGTATCATGAGAAATGCAAGAATTTTGGCAGATAAGCCACAGTTCAGGTGTTGCAGCTGAGAACATAAGCTCCATATATCAAAGTTCAGTGGACCTGTAAAGACACTATTGCTGTTGTCCAAGCCAGTCAGTTGTGGGCGAGGATAGCTGCAGCATCAAACGACAAGATTCACCACTGGACCTTGATCTGACACCACTGGTAAAGCAGAACCTGAAGAGAGTTGGCTAAGTCCACCACTGATAGATCTATGCTCAAGAGAACTTCAAGTTCCAGACAAATGCTGTGTGTCAAGTGGTTGATGCCTGGAATTCCATCACTATTGTCTCCTTTTCTTTGGCGTCTATAATGTAGAGTCGGAACTGCAAAAGCTGAAAATTACATTTGCTGCCCAAGGTTTTTATGCACAGAGTTCGCTCCCGCAATCCGCTGCTCTGCCTTCTAAGACCCACCTGCTAAATGACTTGCATTGTATATAACCATGCCAACTATGTATGTGCCATGTTGTAAAAGTCTTGCTGCTTTAATTGATCTTTCTTCTTTCTATGCTTTCTGTTGTATAATGAAATTTTGTTTCTTGTTTTAGTTGTTAATACAGCATCATCATCAGACAACAGCAATGTCAGATTCGGCGTTATCAAATGGCACCTTTTTAAGGTGTTTAATTCCCGCTGCTAATCTTGAGGGTTTGTCTGTTCCATATCTACAAGACATACAGATTCAACTACAACTCGATCTACGTCGTGTGCAGATGGCAAGTATCATTAATAAAACCTTGTCAGGGATTTGCACTGTTTGGTAAAACTCAGTAATGCAGTTGCTTTTGGCTCTGCTTAAGAGAACAAATTTTCCTAAGAATAAGAGGACTACAGTGGGACAGAGTTCTTGCTAATGGACAAACTCTAACTTGTCCTTCTTGGGCCATTGATTGGTTTACAATCCTTCTGTTTAGTTAATACATTAAAATTGAGCATGAATTTATAATTGTGAACATATTTATCCATGTGTTGGTAATTGGTTAAGGAATTATTTATTCTCGGGCTTACATTGGATATCAATTGATTTTTAAAATGAGAAAGTATTTAAATATTTAGAAGTTTACCTAGTTAACTTGTAAATTTAGATGGCAGCTGTGTTTTTGTTCAGGCAATGTCGAGACAGGCAGGAGGCAAATGCTTGGCGTGCTTGGAACGAATGGCAACAACTCTTTTACCTTGCAAACATAAATCACTTTGTGAGCCCTGTCTTCTAATAGCGAAAAATTGTCCTTTATGTGGCGCTTCAATTCCGGATCAGCAAGCGTTTTAGTGATGTGTCAGAGTCGAAGGGACCTAATCCAATTTGTATTAGTACTATGATGATTGAACGCCTTTCATGGCAATTTATTTTTTTACAATAAAAACAAATTGTTTTTATGTTATTCTTTAAAAATTCACAGCATAGTTGAATTTTTTGGTTTCTCATAACAGAAATGATAGAGAACTTTAGTATGACAGAATGAATTCACTATTATCGTATGATTTGTTTCGTGACAGTCAAATCGATTTCATGCATCGGATAAATGGTTGCATGTGGAGTTGGAATTGTTGTTTTGAATTTAGTTCTCTAGTTACTAGAATCTTTGCCAAATATATATGATAAAGATTAGCCCTTGCCATTCTTAATCAAAGGTTGGCCGGGGGGTGTTTCTGCAAATGAGCTGGAGGTGGTAAGTGTAACTGTAGATTTTCAAGTGGATAGGTATTTAAATGGTATGGTAATGTAAGTGCACACTTACAGGGTGGCTCAGTGCAGCCTTTGTGTTATGACTAGTTTGGTAATTGCACTTTGTACAGCTTTTTCATGAAGAATTATGTTGGATGTGGTAAGGAAATTGCACTTTGGAGAACTATAGCTTACAGTAGTTGCAAGTGACAGTGTGGTCTGCTGGTTAAGTCTATGCATACAAGCAGGAACTTGGATTTGAGGAGTTGTATGTTCTTAGGTAAGAAAATCCATCATTTATTCAGTTTCAGTTAGCCATTGGCATAGCTACAGTATTTTCTTTTGGCTTCCAAGATGAGTGATGATAAGGTAATCCATTATTTATTAAGAGTCTCGGTTAACCATTGGCATATTATTTACTTTTGGCATCCAAGATGAGTGATGGCAGTTCTTCCATCTGGACATTTTGAATTTAGTTGAAAAGCAGCAATTTAGACAATGTTACATTTTGAGAATGTCATATTTTGATAATGTAATGTGTGAATGTTAATCAATGACAATTTTCAATGACAATTGTCCAAAACTCACAATTTCCTGAAAACTTATTTCTAACAACTTCTCTATTATTGTGCTATTTTGCAACTTCTTTTCAAACTGCTGTTGTAGACATTGATCTTCCATTTGCACCAAAAACTCACAATTTCCTAACAACTTCTCTAGTATTGTGCTATTTTGCAACTTCTTTTCAAACTGCTGTTGTAGACATTGATCTTCCATTTGCATTTTCAGGAAAATTGCTCAGTTTTGAAACCGACTGGTTCCTAGTTCTACCATGAAGTTGCACAGTAGAAATCAATTTTGTCCACGTGTAAGGCTTCCTGATCTATACTTGCATCCTCTGTATGCGTCAGCGTCACAGATGCACTAAACGTTGATTAGTACATACACTTGTTATTGTGATGGCCTACTGGGCTTAAAACATCAGATCGTCACACTACACCTTTAGTTATCGACTGATGAAATTGCTGGATTCATTGTCTTGATCATCCAGAACTAGTGAAGAATTGGTGCCTTTCAAAATGCTGCTATAAACTCCATAGAGCTGTGCTCTTTTCTCTCATAATTTTCTATACTGAGCTCTGTTGTGTTTCTGGCACTTTTTGATAAAGGCAAGAAATAGGGAGAGAAACTGGGTCGGTTTAATTCCAGAGGTGAAAGTTCTTGTCCCCGAGTTCTTTTACAAGTTGCAACCTGTCGGCTTGATGATGAGAATAAACGAAATTGATTGATTGATGTGCTTGGTAGGCCCAACGAGTCTGAAGTTTATACTTGACGCTATCTTTGGGACATGGATTGTAAGTACAGCTTTGTAATGACAATTCAAATATTGGGTGCAGATGATAAGATTGCTAAAATTTAATTTTGCTGCTCCTTGGACAGTGCTGTGCTGCTCACCCTTTTCCAGCCAGCCTCACCCTTCATGTAGCACTGTAGCTTAGTTTTAATTTCATATGGCGTTTGAACTCGTTTACCTACACTAAACTACACGTATATGTACAAATATCCATCCTGTAGTATACTGTGCTGGGCCTTGGGGACATGGCCATTCGCTTTTCGTACCATTTAAATTTAAGCAAGTATAACACTAAACATCCCCACTAAAATTAAATTAAAATTTGCCTAATTGTTAGATGCCCATTCGTCCAAAGAATATAGGGCCACACTTCCAATACAGGCCTCCTATTCGTCGCTAAGCTGCCACAACTGTACGGAACAATAGGCCTATGATCATGAGCTCTGTCCGAAGACACGTCCAGTGGCTTTTCAGTTTTATGCCACCGGGTTATGAGATGCGAGGCGGTTTCCCGATGCCTTCCGCAGACAATTGTGGTTGAGCACCTTGTCATGAGTTGCTGCTCCGGTTACAAGGCACATAACGTACCGCTACACCACCGCGTCCCACTTATTTATAGGCCTATAACATGGCTAAAAACATGTATTCACTATTAATATTATTTTAGTATCGACCATACAGTAGCATTCACAAATAAAGTGTTCCTAGCTACAGCGTTCGAACTATTTTTGGGCTACACCGAAGGGCCAACTGTGAAGCGACCTATCGTTACATCGAGGTTGCTATTGGCGCTGAATGAAATAGCCCAGAGCTCTGAAATAGCCTGGGAAATTCTAATGACTGTAAAGCGTTGTCATGTGATAAAGCACCTGCAATGGCGCTCAAAGCTGATGCAATCGACATGACTAAGGGATTCTGGGGCGAATCAGTGCGCTCGCGGCAATATAGTCCGATAGTAAAACTGTTTTATGTTTACACTTATTCCATTCTTTTAATCAACTTATGTGATTTTCGCATAGTTTTAATCTTTATCGACAATGGTTTCTTTGAAGGAATTATTATAGGCTTTGAAGATGGAAGAAGTTGACACGGTCGGTCGGTCGTAGCAAGGTCATGCCAGGGACGACCGAGCGGACATCTTTGATCTTCGATAAAAGACGAGGACGACGAAGGACGACTCAGAAATTCACTTCAAATTCTTCGAATTAACAGCTCAGCTCCGGCTTTCCGCAATTATGTCGGTTTAGTTGCGTACCGTGTTCATCACTACGCAACAGCGTAAAGCTTAGCTTTACAATATGGCGTAAGTATTTAATGATTTTTCGTGTTTTTAGGCAGCAGCTGGACTTGTAATAGAAATAGCTGCAGCGCTACTTAGAAGGCTAAGCGCAGGCAACAGTCCATTCACGAATGCTGCGTCAAGTCAGAGTGGTTGAACAAAGATAGCACGTGAAGAACAAAATGCGGTTGCCAGAAGACCAATTAGAGGATGCGAGATCTGTTGTTGTCAATTCATTGATTGGAAAATAAGCAGGATCGAAGCCATGCGGAGGTTCCGTGTAAATTTGCATTTACTCTGGGTTGTGTTTAGGACTTTAGGTTGAGAGAAATTTGAAGGTGACTGAGTGGATGGATTAGGGGAAGTTTCTTGAAAAGGTGGGGCGTTTGTTTTGAATGAAAAGCCCCACGAGTGATTGCCGAAGGACCTCGACATGGGTGATAGTGGATGAATGACCAGTGTGGTAGAGAAATGGAGAATTTTGGAATTCAAAGGGAAGACCGTTCCAGAGTCGAGTGAAGGATGGTATGTGGATCAGTTGGAGAACTTCAAGTGAGAAGTTACATGGGGACAGTGTAGAGCAGCATGGTTGGATAAGGGAGAATTTGCACAGATAAGTAAGGTGGTAGTATGGTCAAGATCAGAGATTAGGAGTCCCGTAAGAGTACATCTCCATGCACTTTTAAAATGTCTGCAAAAGAGACACCTCCCTACCTGAAACTGAATGTGAGTATACCTGCAGTGCAGCTTAAGTGCCGTGAAAATTTATTTAGAAGTGAGTGCATGTGTAAAGCTGGTTCCCACAATTTAGCTTTTTTTGGACAGTTGATCATTATAAAGTATCATTAACGTAACCCATTGCTAAGAGAAACATTTTCTTAAAGTGAATTACGTACTTTTAAAGTGTCCACTTGAAGAACTCAAATAATTAATTAATAACTGTAACTCAAACTAAGTGAAACTGAATGTAAAAACTAAAAGTGAAATTTTTAATTCTTGCATCTCTAACTAATACTAAAACTCACAACTGGCAATATCTAGCTAAAACTTAAGATGTATAAATGTGTACAGACTACAATTGAAGCTGAATGGAGTTCTAAGACTTCACTAGCCAAGCGAGTGGAATTGGCAAGAGATGATAGGGCAGAAGGGTGCCTATCTTGTAGCAGGTGTTGGTAGAGTAGTTTCTCTTTGGTGAAAACTATTGGTTAATTTCAGCGTGATTTCAGATCTGGACCTCTGATTTGAGATCAGACCCCTGAATTGTGTTATCTGCCACTAAACTAAACAAGAAGACTTATCACCATCTGTTTTTGTAGCAATAATTGACTATGCATCATATTTCTCGCATTTTGTGTTGTTTTAAACAGTGAATTTAGCAAGTATCAATTATAGATCTACTCACCAGGTATTAGTGAATTTAGGCTTTGTATTATTGAAGTATGAGCAATTTAACCACAGGTTAAGACCTTTCAGAAAGTGTTGTTTTGTGTTACAGTTTCTCAACGTATACAGACTTTTCAAGTCAGAATGAATTCTTGTGCAACGGCCTCAACCAGTGGCAGCAGAACAGACGAGGGAGACGACATCTTCCAGCTTCCCTGGAGTGGCTGGGAGGAGGATATCTCAGAAATTCGCCTTCCATCATTAACGGTTGACGATGAACTTGAGGCTCACCTAAAGACCGAAAATGGTGGTGGAGGCCATGATGTCGGAGGCCATGATGTCGCCAATACTTTTGGCTTTGACATCAGTGATGATTTTCCAGGTTGAAACTTGTTTAAACATAATATAAAAACATTTCAAAATATAACAAAATGTTAAATATATAGAAGATCTGATGTTTAGAATGCCTTTGAGCATGTGCCATAGGTAGATCTCGACTATGGTTTATGCAATGAAGAGTTCTAGTATTGAACGTGGTATAGATATTCATGCATTGAGAGTTGTCTTTTCTTAGTGATGATAGAACAGTAACTAATACCTTGATATGATGGATATGAACCCTAAAGCATGATAAACTGATGTTTCTTCTAATTGTTTTCCCATTACTATACCAGGCCCAACAATCACACTAGTTTGCCAACGTAAAGTCTTTGGTCTGCCCTGGATAAACTTTCTAAATGTGATGGAGCATTGGACCAAATGAGACGCTTCATTAATTTGTTTTGGCAGACTAGTTGACAAGGTGAGACTAGTTGCAGCCCTTTTACTGTTAAAAAATATGAAGTTTGTTTACACTTTAACGACGAGAATGTACTAAAAGTGACTGGGAAACAGTGTTAATTTCGTGAACGAAACTTGAAAACGAGAATGAAAAAATTAGACAATCGTTCACGAAAACGAGAACTAGAAAGAAATTGTGAACTGAAACTAAATAAAAACGAGAAAGAATTAAAGTGGAAATAAAAACGAGAACGATATTGAAGTCTTGAACTAAAACTATAGAAAATACAAGAATCTATTGTGGTAGAAATTTCGACAGCGACGCTCTTTAACGGCGCGCATGTTTAAATTACTGTCACCCTACCCCACTTGGCTCTATGCCATAAAGAAGCCAGAGGGGGAAGGGCAGTCCAGGCAGTGGCGTCTAAACCTCCCACCGGGAATTGGAAAACAAACCCCCACTCTGACCGACATACATGAGACCCAGATCTAGTCACTGACAATTATATTGCAGGCCATTATATTATCGGAAATCAACAACCCCCAGTTTATATTCAAAGCGTGTGTAAACTCTCCCTCCCCCCCCCCATTTCCTGGCAGCCGTGGGAGATCTTTATCCCAACCCCCATTGGCAGACACCACTGGGGGAAGGTGGCTCTTCGGACTTCAACTCATTTTATGGCTCAGTTCCTCTTTAATTAACCCCCTCCCTTCTAGCTGCCTCTTGTTCACCACACTTGCTGTCCAACGATGCTGAAGGCCAGCAGTGTTAATTTCGTGAACGAACTAAAACGAAAATGAAAAAGATTTGATGAATAATAACTTGAACTGGAACTAAAATTGGCTTATTATCAGAAATAAAACTAGAACTAAACTGAAATGATTGATACCGAACTAAATAAAAACTAGAATAAAAATGATTTTCTGAACTAAAATAACACTGCTGGGAAACCAATGCAACTCGTCATTCAAATGTTAACCCTTTAATGACGAGCTGCCTTGCTTTCCCAGTTGCTTTTAGTACACTCTTGAAGGATTAAATTGCTTGGTTACCTACAAGTTTGCCCAACACAACTGGATGAATGAAGCCCAATCTCGGTACCTTGTGCGTTACAGTAAATACCCAAAACTCTGTTTGCGATTAAAATTTGATCTGATGATTAAATTTTTGATTGTGTTTATCATACCGAGAATTTAATGCTACAATCCTGCTAATTAAGTGCCCTAATGATTATGTGATGGATGTATTTTTGCTGAGTGTAGTAGAATGGGTAATTATGTACTGTTGTACTTGTTTTTTAAAGGGGTGTCATTGTTCGGTTCTGGTGAGATGATAGATCTGCAAGATTTTTTTGACAACATTGATGTGGTGGAACCAGAGACCAGTTCACCTCTGTTGCATTTGGTGGAAGAGAATGGAAAACCCATTTCTCTGATTGAACCATCATCGATCCAGTTGGTGACTGACTATGGAAACGATTTCATGTTGGACACCGTGATTCAAGGCCTTTGGAACCCAGACGGTGAAGAAGAGGTTTGTCTAACATCCATTGGCGATTCAGAGCGGTGCGAGACTCCTCCTGACGAATCAGACTCGTGTGAAGGTGTCTCGGCATCGCTTTCAGGTTCTTCAAGGTACAGAAGTACATATGCCGAGTCCAGTGCAGAGGAGAACAGTGTGGATGACGAAGACTGGATGGCGACGAGAAAGCGCAAGAGAAATGGCAAGAAAGTTAGTGCTAACGAACCCCGCAGGAAGTCAAGGAAAACGGATCCAAAGACGCGAAAAAAGGAGCAAAACAGAAATGCAGCTACAAGATACCGAGAGAAGAAGAAAGTGATGGATCATGAGATGCAGGGTGCCATTGAGATACTCGAGGTCCGAAACAAGGAGCTGAGAAAAGAGATACAAGACAAAGAGCATGAAGTTCATGTGATGAGGCAACTTCTGGTGGACATATTAAGACCTAAACAACCAGTTCTTTGAGCATTTGAACTTGAATATTCAAGGACGTAAAGAAAACAATGTTTGATTTGTTATGTGTTTAATTGTTGTGAATAATCAAGTACTAAGTAGTGCTAGGTTTCTGTTAGATTACATAACTTTTTTGCTAGATGGACTGAAATGGGGAATTATTCTAAGGAAAAATACATGTACAGCTGTTCTTCAAGTATGGTGCATGTTCTGCTGGATTTTTCAGTTTTGTCTTGATCGGCCCTCTGCAATATTGGGTATTGTTGCTGTTTTTGTATTGCTGCTTTCCTGTTGTGCAAAATTGTCCTTCAATTGTTATTGTGCTGCTCTCATCACTATTTCGGTTCGCTTAAGGTTTTTCGTTATTTAACTTAACCAGCTTAGAAAAGGTTGTGTAACATCAAGTTTCTATGAACTCTATAAATGCATGTACTGTATGTTAAAGTGCTTAGACGGACCACTTAAACAGTGCTGCTGATGAATGACGGCAAGCCCAGGAGTTTCGTCGTTAGGGTTCGTCCATAAAGGACAGCCACATAAATGACCTAAGTACAGGTGTACTTTGATCCTATTCTTTCCTTGTCTACATTTGGCATTCATGCCCATTACATAAACCATACTGAGGTTTTGTGGACTTTAGATTAGGTTCCCTGTCAGAGGTCGTCAATAGAGGAAAATGACTTACTTTTGACCCTTTGTGTGTAATGTCCCTTTGCGGACGTACGCTGCTGATACCGACCGCAGCTTGAAAAGTACACGAAGTATTAAACAGGTCGAGCCCGACGTATACAGATTTATAGATTTATGGAGACACAAAATTCTCTGAAAGCCATGACAAGACGAAGGCAATGAGTTCAGGTTATTGGAGACTTTCGCATTATACAAGTAAATTAGCTTCATTGATACCTAGCCTATGGATTTCTTTGCACAAATATTTGGAGAGACATCCCTAGAATGATCTTCAGACCATATTAAACGTCTAGGCTTCCAAACGGGGAACGCAGCAGTCCAGCATCTTTAACTTCTACAGAAGAATCCATGTCTGGTCGGAGATGCCCGTGCCGAGTGGCAATTGCTAAAGAAAATTCTTCCGTTGTCAGCGGCTGTCTCCCTTGTGTATGCGCCGCTGGTCGATGAGCCGCGGGTGCCTAGGCTCCTAAGGTCAAAGGACGTGGAGTGGTCGGGCTCAGTGGAGCGAGGAGAAGGATGGGCGAGATGGAGGAGTGGGTATAGACGGGCGGTCGATGGGTGCACGCGCCGTGTTAATACAGGCACCAATCGATCATTTAGTGTTCCGTTCGGTCTGCACTCTGCAGCGTCCATTGCATTTTGTCTGTCCCTGCCCCTCCTCTGCAATATTTAGCATATTGCCAATCGACGAGCAATATGTAACTGCGCGATGCATCTGGGTGTTAAGTCTCAAACTGGGTAAGCAGCAAAGTTTGCTGCGCAAACAATTCGCCAAGTGCCCAAGATATTCCTGCACCACCAGAAACAAATGTAGACATGTACAAGACCCACATCTTCAGCAACACAAGAAATAAATGTATCCTAAATTATTTATTTAATCAGCGATGAGGTTATGTAAGGTGCCTTGACCTGCTCAACCTTACCTTAAATTGTGTCTTTCATTACTTTGCTTGACTTGTCTTACCTCTGTTTTTGCCAAAAAAACCGGCGTGTGTCTAGTTCTCTTGTCGGTATAAAAACCGTATAAAAGCACGTTCATCTATAGAGGCCTAGCGATCTATCAGGTAAGGCCCCTCCGAACTAACAACACTCGCTTGGGTATGATCAAATATATTATGGTAAAAGAAAATGTAGGCCCTACAACAAAAATAGGGCCAACATTCGACAACATCTATCAAGAACAGCAGTCGAACAGTTCTTAACTTTACCGAACAAGCAACTCTCCGTCGCAAGGGACTCGAGACAAAGAGCAACTGACATATTTGAAACTCACGTGACGGTGACTGATATAGCTGTGCAACCTTACTATTTACATGTTCAGAAATTTGTGCCTATAGCCTGTCTTACATGCTATAGGTACAAATTGGTTTAAGGCTATGAAAACCGGAGAAAACAAAAAAACAAATGATGGCAAATAGTAAGGCCTATACATGTAGGCCTAGGCCTACATGTATACTATTTGCATCCCATTGCTGAAACGAAATCGGTGCCGTTCGGACGTTTTATGGGAATAACCTCACTCGGTTCTCCTTTAGAAAAGCTCTAACACGCAGCTTATTATCCATCTAGTTTAACTTGCAGGAATCTTGCTTGATTGCTTTTGAGCCACAGGCTAAAAAGTCAAATCTTGCGACGACTAGTTCGATCACTTACAATCATTCAATCGTCGTGAAACTTGGCAGATAGACTCGCCCTCGCACACACTTCATTCTATCAAAATTTCTAACTCCCCAAAAAAGGCTAGCTTATAGAATCGGGGACTAAACTTTACGAATCGGGGAATCCCCTTTTTTATACGGAGCGTTCTGATTGGCCAGCGTTGTGATTGGCCGCAGTCGTAAAATGAACGCGGACTATATATTTGTAGAGGTAACTCATAAGTATTTTATTTTATAGGAATGACTTCACTCGGTTCTCCTTTAGCACGGAGCTTAATTGTTTTATAAAATGACCTCACTCGGTTCTCCTTTACAAAAGACACGGGAATGATAGGAATGACTCACTCGGTTCTCCTTTACAAAAGACACGGAGCTTAATTGTTTTATAGGAATGACCTCACTCGGTTCTCCTTTACAAAAGCTTTAACACGGAGCTTGTTTTATAGGAATGACCTCACTCGGTTCTCCTTTACAAAAGCTCTAACACGGAGCTTGTTTTATAGGAATGACCTCACTCGGTTCCTCACTTTCTCCTTTACAAAAGACTCGGAGCTTGTTTTATAGGAATGACCTCACTCGGTTCTCCTTTACAAAACCTCTAACACGGAGCTTGTTTTATAGGAATAACCTCACTCGGTTCTCCTTTACAAAAGCTCTAACACGGAGCTTGTTTTATAGGAATAACCTCACTCGGTTCTCCTTTACAAAAGCTCTAACACGGAGCTTGTTTTATAGGAATAACCTCACTCGGTTCTCCTTTACAAAAGCTCTAACACGGAGCTTGTTTTATAGGAATGACCTCACTCGGTTCTCCTTTACAAAAGCTCTAACACGGAGCTTGTTTTATAGGAATGACCTCACTCGGTTCTCCTTTACAAAAGCTCTAACACGGAGCTTGTTTTATAGGAATGACCTCACTCGGTTCTCCTTTACAAAAGCTCTAACACGGAGCTTGTTTTATAGGAATGACCTCACTCGGTTCTCCTTTACAAAAGCTCTAACACGGAGCTTGTTTTATAGGAATGACCTCACTCGGTTCTCCTTTACAAAAGCTCTAACACGGAGCTTGTTTTATAGGAATGACCTCACTCGGTTCTCCTTTACAAAAGCTCTAAGACGGAGCTTGTTTTATAGGAATGACCTCACTCGGTTCTCCTTTACAAAAGCTCTAACACGGAGCTTGTTTTATAGGAATGACCTCACTCGGTTCTCCTTTACAAAAGCTCTAACACGGAGCTTGTTTTATAGGAATAACCTCACTCGGTTCTCCTTTACAAAAGCTCTAACACGGAGCTTGTTTTATAGGAATGACCTCACTCGGTTCTCCTTTACAAAAGCTCTAACACGGAGCTTGTTTTATAGGAATGACCTCACTCGGTTCTCCTTTACAAAAGCTCTAACACGGAGCTTGTTTTATAGGAATAACCTCACTCGGTTCTCCTTTACAAAAGACTCTAAGGTTGTTTTATAGGAATGACCTCACTCGGTTCTCCTTTACAAAAAGCTCTAACACGGAGCTTGTTTTATAGGAATGACCTCACTCGGTTCTCCTTTACAAAAGCTCTAACACGGAGCTTGTTTTATAGGAATGACCTCACTCGGTTCTCCTTTACAAAAGCTCTAACACGGAGCTTGTTTTATAGGAATAACCTCACTCGGTTCTCCTTTACAAAAGCTCTAAGACGGAGCTTAAAAGCTCTAACAAAAGCTCTAACACGGAGCTTGCTTTATAGGAATGACCTCACTCGGTTCTCCTTTACAAAAGCTCTAACACGGAGCTTGTTTTATAGGAATAACCTCACTCGGTTCTCCTTTACAAAAGCTCTAACACGGAGAGCTTCACTCGGTTCTCCTTTACAAAAGCTAGGAATGAATAACCTCACTCGGTTCTCCTTTACAAAAGCTCTAACACGGAGCTTGTTTTATAGGAATGACCTCACTCGGTTCTCCTTTACAAAAGACTCTAACACGGAGCTTGTTTTATAGGAATGACCTCACTCGGTTCTCCTTTACAAAAGCTCTAAGACGGAGCTTGTTTTATAGGAATGACCTCACTCGGTTCTCCTTTCTCCTTTACAAAAGACTCGTTTTATAGGAGCTCACTCGTTTTTTGCAAAAGCTCTAACAGTTGTAAGTCCTATCTGGAATGGTCTCCCGTTGGAGATAGGCCTACGTCTGTTACCTAGAGATAGTTCAGCTACGTTCTACAGTCTGCTTAAGACTCACTTGTATCACCGTGGTTGAGACTGGGAGCGCCTCTGAGTAGGCTTCTTGAAGGGGCGGTATATAAATTCCTTAAAAAGAATGAATGAATGAACAATTCTTACGTTTAACTTCGATTTCAGCTTCTTTGTGATCGATGAGTATCGACGAGTTTCTGTTCGAAATAGCATAATAGGCCTAATGTCGTGTGGATTATTGGTCGATTTGTGTCTTCAAAATGAGCAGTTTTCCCTCGAATTTCGAATTAATGTTTTCTGATAACATTTTTCGATGATCTTCTGTTCAAAGTTGCATGTCGTGCCGATCTTTTGATTTTCGATTTGTGCCATCAAATGGTACAGTTCTTTCGTCGAATTTCATCGGTTCTCCGTTTCTCCTGATTGACGAATTTCGATATTTCTCTCCTCGAAATGTTTGCCATTAGGTTTACGTTTGGTCTCCTTCTCGTCGATTTTTCCAAATGAAGGAGCTCGAACGACTCGTTTCCAAGGCGCAAAACAATCGATCGAAAGATGACGTCATCAGGGCAACAATCGCAAGATGACGGCTTTATAAAATTTACGTCATCAGTATTTTTGTTGGTTCGCAAAGTAAGTAGCCTAAGTAAGTTCAAGGCACGCGGTATCTCATTTCTTCCAATGTCAAGAGATTTTTTGCTGTAGGACCTACATCAATTCCTGATCACATTTTAAATTGGATTTTGAATCTACTTCATTATCGAAGATCTTTGTTCAAAGTTGCATGTCGTGTCGAGGTTTTGATTTTCGGTGTCAAAATCGAAGTCTTTCGTCGAATTTCATCTTTCCGTTTCTCCTGATTGACGAATTATTTCTCTCCTTGAAATGTATGCCATAAAATTTCGATCATAAAAATCGTCTTGCCATCAGTAAAACAATGTAATATGGAAAGGGGCAGCCCTGCAATAGCGGATTTATTTTATCCTTTAGGGCTGTCCTGTTGACGGCATCAGCTTCCATTAAATTTTTTTAAATGACTGATTGTTAAATTAATTGTGCTGTTGATTCATTAAACGGGTGATTATTGATTTGATTGAATTAATGCAAGTATTAGGCCTATTCAGGGTTCCGGTTTGGGCCCGATGGATTTCGTAGTTGCAATCTCTGACTTAAAACCAGTTAATAAATGCAATCGCATTTTTAAATATGCAGATGATTGCTATCTCGCTGTCCCCGCATCAAGTATCACTACAACTGAGATTGAGCTTGAGCATATTAGTGTAGCCTATGGGCACAGAGTTGCAACCTCAAGCTTAACTCAAGCAAATCCTGTGAGATAATTTTCACGCGTCCCCGGGGTACCATCGGTATATGTTCCCCCCTGCTCTAAAAGGTATCGCAAGAGTACAAACCCTAAATATTATGGGTGTTGAGCTTACAGTGAAATTTGGGTTCTCCAGTCACATTAAACGTTTGACCATAAAAGCAAGGCAGTCCTTTTATGCACTTCGGATCCTGTGGTCGCATGGGGTCTCGGGGACAGTTTATTTGATGTAGTTCGTGCCACTACGGTTGGTATGATGCTGTATTGCTCGCCTGTGTGGTGGGGCTTTGCGAGAGTGCAGGAACGGGAGGCCCTTGAGGGAATTATCCGAAGGTTGGTACGCCAGAGGTACTTACCTTTATCTTCTCTCTCATTTGAGACTCTCTGCACCAATGCGGATACTAGACTCTTTGCCTGTATTCTGCACAATCCTTGTCATGTATTGCATAAATTGTTACCGCCGATCTAGCAATCGCGGTACTCCCTGCGGCCACGGTTCCATAACCGTGAGCTTCCCATGTTTGACAACCTGTCTCAGAAATGCTTCCTTGCCCGGATGCTATGCAAATAAACTATGTTTTCCCTAGATCTGGCTATTTAAACCCTTCATTTTCCCCTATGACTAGCCCTAGCTCTTTTTCCTCTATGTTCCCTGATGTACAATAAAGCTTCTCATTCAATTCATTGGTTGCATATATAAATTTTTGTTTGTTTGTTTGAATGTATTAATCTTGCCATGTACATACAGTGCTGTGCGTTTGCTAGTGCTTCTCAATAAAGGATATACTTACTTACTTACTTTATAGTAGGCCTAAACTAGTAGGCCTAATTCAAATGCCCACCTTCAGTGATCGAAAAAGAACCTGCTTGAAACGCAAATTACGATTCACTGTAGCCTACCTTTATGTGAAATTGTGAAGCTGCATCAGGCCTATCCACCACTCTTTAGTCTTTTCATTCAAAACTATAGACCCTATAATTGCTATAGTCCCAGCTAAGCTTTAAAAAATCTTCCTCAGATCCATCTATTCCAGCGGCCGCCTTCGAATTGCTGTCATACTAAACACAACTCACGGTATCAACTCCTTGATCTCCATATCGCTCTGGTCTTCTGGCAAGCGAATTTTATTCTCCACTTAGTACGCCCTATTATCAGTGGGGGCGCACTACATGCCAGCGCGAAGTTCCTGTTAGAAAAGCATTTGCTCTGGTCGTTGCCCTGATAGAATTTTCTGCAGGTCCATAGACGTATGTATGTTTGGTCTCTGTCCAAGTCACCATCACGTGTGTCGTAGTATTGTATTTGAACACTTGTTAGCGCCCCTACCAGATTTCCCATTCAGAGGCGCTCCCGACTACTGCGCAGACATAGAGACGCGCTCAGGGTCCCTACGGGGACACGCCAATTTTGCACGCACCGACCACGGTTGATTCCACCATTCAGGCGTACAAGTACACCATTCAGGCGTACAAGTGCCTACAACCACTGTGTAACCTCTCCTTTTCCTATCACTCTGCTCCTGCGTTAAGGAATGCTTGCAATACTATATGCCCTCCCCTCTCTCTCGCTGTCTCAATCTTTCTATATATATGTATAATATGTAATATATATATATATATATATATATGTGTGTGTGTGTGTGCATTGGCGTCTACCAATGGGGGTTGGGGGTTGGGAGAACGATCTACCACCGACGCCAGAAGTGGGGGTTTAACGTTTTTGGGCATAAACTGGGGGTTGTTAATTTCAGTTAATATAACGGCCTGCAGTACGAAAATTAAAATATTTATGTATCATGTATGATATCGAAGATACAAGTTGCGACCTGTCAGCTTGGTGTTGTGAATAAACGAAATTGATTGATTGATTGATGTTATCTCGGACTCGAACCAATACACCCAAGGTTCGCTTCAACTCAAAGAGACATCAGTGGTGGAACACACCTCTTATCACTACAGGTCACGCTTGCTGAAGATGCCAAGTCGAAGCCCTCGCCATTGCAGGTGATGAAGGCGACAAGTGATGTAGATCTATGGCCGCGTAGCAAGTATCTAACGACCCGTTAGACACTTGCTGTACACGTATACCTCAACCTTCAAACAGTGATCCCTTTGTAAAGCCAATGAAGCTAATAACAGATGTTTCATATTAGATTTCCGACCAGCAGAAGCCTGCAATGGATAAGAGCAGCTACATGTATATGTTGATGTAAAACTGTGCGTTTCAATGTTGCAGTTGGTGGGGGTTAGACGCCACTGTGCGTGTATGCTTGCGTGCGTGTGTTTGTTTGGTTACCATATAAGGATCCTGAGTGGCCGAGTGGGTTGGTAGCCTGCTCGTCACGTTGGCGCCCCGGGTTCGCTTCCCGGTCGGGTCGGTTTATCAGAGATTAATTTCTCGGATCTTTACTGCGGGTGGCTCGGTCGCATTATAAACGTGGAGTACAATACAACACACAACACAACACAATATACTGGGGCGCGGTGGTTTGGGGGTATGCCTTGCAGCCGGAGGGTTGCGGGTTCGAATCCACCTCAAAGCCGCCGCGTAGGGACCCTGGGCAAGTCCTTCACCAAGCTCATGCGCTTCGGCGTGAAACTCCGATTCAGTGTCCGCGCTGTAGTCGGGAGCGCCTCTGAATGGGAAATCTGGTAGGGGCGCTATAACAAGTGTTCAAATACAATACAATACAATACAATACAATACAATACAATACAATATAAGCTGCACCAAGCTTACCATAAAACACCTCTGCACTGGTTACTCGTATGACTGCCCTGGCTATGCCCTGGTTACAGAAAGTGTCTGGCGCCGCTACTGGTGTCATCCTTCAAGATAATCTCAAACTCACAGCCCATATAGACCACCTCACAGCAACTTGCTCCTCCTCTTTTTATACTATCAGAAAACTCAAAACCCATGGCCTTTCCTCCTCATCCATCCATTATGTAACCAAAGCCACTACCGTTGCTAAACTTCTATATGCCTTCCCATCCTGGTGGGGTCGTATACCCTGGCTTCCGATAAAGAACGCCTGGAAAAACTCCTAAAAAAGAGCCAAACGCCTAGGTTACCTAGAGCAATCCTTTCCAACAGTCTCTGAACTTGCCAATATAGCCGATGCGAAACTTCTTTTCTCCATATTACACAACCCCATGCATGTACTTCACCAACTCCCAGTGCGATTCTCCTTACAGAGTTTTTATTAGTTATAGTTACAGTTATAGTTAATGGTTTTTTTTTTAGTTTTAGTTATAGTTATAGTTAGTATTATTTTTTAGTTATAGTTATAGTTATAGTTAATGGATTTTTATTTTAGTTAATTTTAGTTACTACTTAGTTACAATAATTAAGGCTATAAGCAAAGTTGTGCATATTAACACACTGTTTCACAATTTGCTCAGAGCTTTGAAAGTATTTGAAGCATGGGTGCTTTCAGCTGCATGAATACACGAGTTTCCAAAGTAACTGACAAATTGCATAATAAAACTATCGCATTTTTCGTTCTCATATATGTCGAATCGTCCATATTGCACTTCCTATTTTTATTTTTTGTATTAACGAAAATAAAGATAAATTTCCGTTATTGTTATTTCGTTATAGTTATAGTTATAGTTAATGATATATTTTCGTTATAGTTATAGTTATCGTTAACAAAATAATTTTATTTTCGTTTACGAACATTTTCGTTATCGTAATCGTTAACGAGAATCACACTGCCAACTCCTACCTCCACTCCGACCCCTCTCCTCTCACCAATTAAGACCTAGAACACACAACCATAGGCCTACTCTCCCGCCCAAGGACAACTCTCAATTTATTCCCAGATCATTAAATAAAAATATTTACTAGTTTATTCTAAAAATCTTCTAATGAACTTTAATTAGCATTTCTGCGTTTTTGTCAGAATATTTGTCTTAATAAACGAATAATATATATAACTGAAGGAAAACATACATAAATACTTACTTACTTGCTTACTTACTAATAAATAATAATTATTCTCATTACGAATTCGTCATTTTGCGTTCTCATGGTAACGATGACGTCATGACACCATCATTGGACCTTTTGTCTTACGTCATCTTTCGATAGACGTTGTCATGGTGCAACATTTCATTTCGTGAAAATTCCAGGAAGACCAGTGCACTTTAAAGGATCATTTTTCGTGAAAGAACTTCGAAGACAGTCTAAGCCAAAAAAATTTAATAAGTGAAAATCTATGGTCTACGCTCTAAAATCTTTGAATGAACAAGAATTTCAAGACGGTCGCCGTTTGAAATCTTCGAATGAGCAAGAAATTTTCGAGTGAACAAAAATTTCAAGACTATAGACGGTCGACATTTTAAGCAACCGCAGACAGGAAGAAAACAGCAGCACGAACAGGCTGCAGGCCTATGCGACCACAGAAGCGAAAATTCGAGTAAGAAATTTCTTTTTTTCGCTGCATTAATTTAAGAAATAGATTATTCGTCGTACCACTAAGTTGTTCGATGATTCATTTAAAGTATATTAATCAGCAAAACTAATGGACAAGTGACATCAGACCACGGTTAAAATTTAATTTAGCCTAGATCTAATAAAAGTAAGCGTGGTGCTTCTGCGGCGGAGAATGCCGCCACGCAACCAGCGAAAACTTATTATGCGGCGGAAATGTTTTTCACATTTTATCTAAAACGACTCTAACCCTAACCCTGATCCTAACCGACCGTCGCGGCGCCTAACCTGACCCTAACCGACACTCACGAGGCCTAACCTGACCCTAGCCGACCCTCACGACGTACGCCAATTTATAGGAAGTAACGCCTATTTTGAACAAGGATAAATCCTCGGCGAAAGGACCCTCTCCTATCCTCACAATTCAGCCATTTTAAGACCCTCAAGTTGCATGTGCGGCGCATAGTGGCGCCTGCGCAAAAGGTTACCCTAGCAGACCTCAAAATGTTCGTTTATATTGTGGCGGATCTTCCGCCGCCTAAGATTTATCCTAAAAAGAACCTCACGAGGATGGTAGCCCTAGCCGACCCTCACGAATCATAACCTGACGAATTGTAGCCGACCCTCACGAGGCCTAACCTGACCCTAGCCGACCCTCACGAGGCCTAACCATGACCCTAGCCGACTGCCACGAGGCCTAACCTGACCCCCCCGTCCGACCCTCACGAGGCCTAACCTGACCCTTAATATAATATATTAATACGCCATATTATAGGAAGTAACGCATAATAAACAAGGATAATTTCCTCGGCGATATTAATCTCCTATCAACAATTCAGCCATTTTAAGATGTTATCTATAGTAATTAATAAATATGCATGCGTGGCGCATGCGCAAAAAGTTACCGCCGCAGAACTAAAATGTTCGTTTATACTGTGGCGGTATCTTAATTATAATTAGATTTATCCTATAAAAGTAACGACCAGCGATAGATGGGGGCATTGCAGCCAAACAAATCATGTAAGGATTGAATTGTATGATGGTAAATTTCCATCATGGGCACTCACCCCGAACTATTTCACTGACTCTAGATCAGAGTCTAATAAAAGTAAAGGCATTTTCTGTGACATTTTCGGGCCCCCAAAGTTGCGGGCCCTGTGCGACCGCACGGTTCGCCACCCCACTGCTTGGTATCAGCGTCACTGATACCCTGGCTCTCGAAGAAGTACCCTAAACAAATGCACTGCTCTTATCAACCGGTTGCTACGTAAGAAGAAGAAGAAGAAGAAGCAGAGCAGAAGCAAAGTGAGCCATGGATATGAAGAGAAGCGAATTCGTTTTCTTCGCCTCAGAATGCGAGGGTTTAGGTGTAGGGCCCGGGCGCCATGGAACCAAAGGCGCCGATGCTCTCACAAGTTTTGTTCTGTGACCCCGAGGCCGAAGCATACACAACTTGTTTTGGAAATATTAATACTAACAAAATAATACAGTGATATATAATCCAATATCGAATATAATGTATTTAGGTTTGACAACCGTTGTCGGGACAGTCCCGATTTCGAGGCAAATGTCCCGTGTCCCGACTTGACCTAGTCGGGACAACCAAATGTCCCGACTTTCAAATTTGTGACCAAACGAACAAAATGTTGTGGCTTAAAAGTACACAATACCCGTACTAACTATTGCTAATTATTCTTCGATTGGTGACGGAGATGAGCTTTACAACGAGTTACTTACCTTCGAGCAGTTTAGCCGAAGCTTATAAGCATGCCAGACAAAGGTGCAGAACTGCAGATCTGAAATGGGTTGAATTTAATTTTTTTAAACAACAAACTGTTAAAACTTGCAAAAACTTATTGATCTTTTGTTGTCGGTGCCAGTGAGCAATGCTCCAGTTGAAAGACTCTTTTCTATACTGACCAGCGTAATATGGAATGTGTGTTGAACTTGTCGAAGCTGAATTGCTTGTTAAAACAATTTATAGAATGACATGTGTGGAGTTCTACAACTTTGTTTTAAGACAGAAGCAGTGAGGAATAGGTCTAATTCAAAATACGGCTTTCAGGGCCGTAAATCTGTTCCGACATGTGGGGAGGGAAACGGTCCCTTCCAAAACGCGTATACTTCCATTAAGAAGCCTATATAATTGCATTGTGGTGGAATCATAAGTATTTAATTAATGCATTGAGCAAACAATATTCCAAACTACCACCAGCGGGTAACGACTAATTCCCACTATACTGAGTTAGTGTTAGCCTACAAAAATTTTATTTGTTCGCACTGCTACATGTAGGACTGCAGGGAACAACAACACTAGAGCTGATCTTGACGAAAAAAAATTGTGGGAAGGGAATACCTTCATGCTCCATCCCCAAGCTTAACAGTGGGGAGGGGATTCCCTCCCTTCCCTCTCCAGTCTCCAGGATTTACGGCCCTGACGGCTTTAGCCCTAAATCAAAATTATCGAATAAGAAAGCTGCTTGAAAACTTGATCTGATCGACAGAGTCTGCATGTGTTCTTAAAGTTAAACTATTTAATGAAATCTCAGTCACAATTTCACAAAATTGCAGAAATCAATGTTGGAAATGAACCATGATTTAGAATATAATAAAAAAACTACCACTCGTCTGGATCACTTCCTATCTTTTGGAGCGCCCTACCTCTACCATTTTTCATTCATCTCGCTCGCCTTGACGCCCTGCAGCTGTTGATCTTCCCAGAGTTCCGTTCTTGGACCCCTTCTGCACATCCTCTTTGCAGCTGATGTAGATTTTTCTAGAGTACTACTAGCATCTTGTTCTCTTACTTACATCCTGTTCTCTCACTTCTCTTACCACTCCCAGGGGACGTGGTAAGAGAATAGGAATTGGAAATCCTCCCCTCTGACCTGCGTTCTCTTCCGCGAGACCTCTCTGGCTCTTTTTATAAACTAGGCCTATACGTACGTAAGACTTTCCTTTTTGACCGCACCTCGGTCGGGACTCGGGAGCGCCTATGAGTGTCATCTTGAAGGGGCTCTATATAAATTTCATAGATAGATAAATATTTGTACCTAGCACAAATCTTTAATAACTACATTTAAACACAAAATTACTCGTTGCACGGCTTGCGCGTCCGCCCCCACATGATCGTAACTCGTGAGGTGTTTTACGAGAAAATTGCGTCCCGACTTCCTAGTTGAAAAAGGTGGCAACCGGCCGCAACCCTAAATATATTAGACCATAATACGAAATCATTGGCATGGTGTAAACGCATTTATACTAGTGCATGGTGCAAAACCCAGTAAGACCAGAATCAAAGATCACTGGCATGGTCTAAATTCCAGTAAGACCAGTGCATACACAGGAGTGATTGGCATGGTCTAAGACCCAGTAAGTCCATAATAAAAGATCACTGGCATGGTCTCCATTCCAGTAAGACCAGTGCATACACAGAATCATTGGCATTGTGAAACCCAGTAAGACCATAATAAAAAATCACTGGAATGGCTTAGATTCCAGCAAGACCAGTGCACACAAAAGGATCATTGGCACGGTGTAAAACCCAGTAAGACCATAATCAAAGATCATTAGCATGGTCTCAATTTCAGTAAAACCAGTTCAAACACAAGGATCATTGGCATGGTGTAAGACCCAGTAAGACCAGAATCAAAGATCATTAGCATGGTTTAAATTCCAATAAGACCAGTAAGACCATGCCACAAGAATCATTGGCATGGTGTAAAACCCAGTAAGTCCAAAAATAAAGATCACTGGCATGGTCTAAATTCCAATAAGACCAGTGCATACACAAGGATCACTGGCATGGTGCAAAGCCCAGTAAGACCAGAATAATAGATCACTGGCATGGTCTAAATTCCAGTAAGACCAGTGCATATCAAAGGATTATTTGGTGTGGTGTAAAACCCAGTAAGACCATTATAAAGAAGAACACTGGCATGGTTTAAGTTCCAGTAAGACCAGTGCGTACACAAGGATCATTGGCATGGTGTAAAACCCAGTAAGACCAGAATCAAAAGATCACTGGCATGGTCTAAATTCCAGTAAGACCAGTGCATACGCAAGGATCATTGGCATGGTGTTAGACCCAGTAAGACCAGAATCAAAGATCACTGGCATGGTCTAAATTCCAGTTAGACCAGTGCATACACAAGGATCATTGGCATGGTGTAAAACCCAGTAAGTCCATAATAAAAGATCACTGGCATGGTCTCAATTCCACTAAGACCAGTGCATACACAGGGATCATTGGCATGGTGTAAAACCCAGTAAGACCAGAATCAAAGATCACTGGCATGGTCTAAATTTCAGGAAGACCAGTGAATACACAAGGATCATTGGCATGGTGTAAAACCCAGTAAGACCAGAATCAAAGATCACTGGCATGGTCTAAATTCCAGTAAGACCAGTGAATACACAAGGATCATTGGCATGGTGTAAAACCCAGTAAGACCAGAATCAAAGATCACTGGCATGGTCTAAATTCCAGTAAGACCAGTGCATACACAAGGATCATTGGCATGGTGTAAAACCCAGTAAGACCAGAATAAAAGATCACTGGCATGGTCTAAATTCCAGAAAGACCAGTGCATACACAAGGATCATTGGCATGGTGTAAAACCCAGTAAAGACCAGAATCAAAAGATCACTGGCATGGTCTCAATATTCCAGTAAGACCAGTGCATACACAAGGATCATTGGCATGGTGTAAAACCCAGTAAGACCAGAATCAAAGATCACTGGCATGGTCTACCAATACACAAGGATCATTGGCATGGCGTAGGTAAGACCAGTGATCATATGGTCTACCAGTGCATACAAAAGGATCATTGGCATGGTGTATAACCCAGTAAGACCAGAATCAAAGATCACTGGCATGGTCTCAATATCAGTAAGACCAGTTCATACACAAGGATCATTGGCATGGTGTAAACCCACCAGAATCAAGTCACTGGGGTGGTCTCAATTTCAGAAGACCAGTGATATGCCAGTAAGTCCATAATAAAAGATCACTGGCATGGTCTCAATTCCAGTAAGACCAGTGCATACACTGGGATAATTGGCATGGTGTAAAACCCAGTAAGACCAAAATTAAAGATAACTGGCATGGTCTAAATTCCAGTAAGACCAGTGCATACGCAAGGATCATTGGCATGACGTAAGACCCAGTAAGACCAGAATCAAAGGTCGCTGGCATGGTCTACATTCCAGAAAGACCAGTGCATATACAAGGATCATTGGCGTGGTCTAAAACCCAGTAAGTCCATAATAAAAGATCACTGGCATGTTATCAATTCCACTAAGACCAGTGCCACAGGGATCATTGGCATGATGTAAAACCCAGTAAGACCAGAATCAAAGATCACTGGCAGGGTCTAAATTTCAGTAAAACCAGTGAATACACAAGGATCATTGGCATGGTGTATAACAAGTATCATTGCCAGCAGTAAGACCAGAATCAAATATGACTGGCGTGGTCTCATTATCAGTAAGACCAGTTCATACACAAGAATCATTGGCACGGCGTAAAACTCAGTAAGTCCAAAATAGAAGATTATTGGCATAGTCTAAATTCCAGAAAGACCAGTGCATACACAAGGATCATTGGCATGGTGTAAAACTCAGTAAGTCCAAAATAAAATATCACTGGCATAGTGAAACAAGGGTCATTGACATGGTGTAAAACCCAGTAAAACCAGTATTAAAAGATCACTGGCATGGTCTAAATTTCAGTAGGACCAATGCATACACAAGGATAATTGAAATAGTGTAAAGACCAGTGAAACCAGAATAAAAGATCACTGGCATGGTCTAAACTCCAGTTAGACCAGCGCATGTTAAAGGATCATTTAGCATGGTGTATGACCCAGTAAGACCAGTTTGGAAAGATCCCTGGGTTGGTCTAAATTTCAGTAAAACCAGTGCATACACAAGGATCATTGGTGTAAAACCCAGTAAGACCAGTATAAAAAGATCACTGGCATGGTCTAAATTCCAGTAAGACCAGTTCATACACAAGGATCATTGGCATGGCGTATAACCCAGTAAGACCAGAATAAAAGATCACTCTCATGGTCTTAATTCCAGTAAGACCAGTGCATAGAAAATCAGCATTGGCATGATGTAAAACCCAGTAAGACCAGAATTAAAGATCACTGGCATGGTCTAAATTCCGGTAGAACCAGTGCATACGCCAGCATCTTTGGAATGGTGTAGCACCCAATAAGACCAGTGCTGCGTTTGGGAAACTCGAAAGGATATGGAAGAATAATTGCTGCAGTATGGGGATTACGATTTATCTTTATGATATCATAGCGTTCTCCATTCACCCACTTCAGTTCAGTATCACCATCCGACGCTGCTGTACGGATCTGAGACCTGACCGATGACGGCGGCAAACAAGGTAAACTGGAGGCGGTACATCGTAGGTGGCTGAGAAGAATTCTGCGGGTTTCATGGTGTGATCAAATACTCAATGGAGAATTGATGGTAGAAGACGTAGAGCACATTATCAGACAGAGAAGATTAAAATTCATTAATTCATTCATTCATTCTGGGAATTTATATAGCGCCCTTCAAGGAAACTACTCAGAGGCGCTACCGACTCCAACGCGCCCAAAATGGAGAATTGATGGTATGGTAGAAGACGTAGAGCACATTATCAGACAGAGAAGATTAAAATGAATGGGACACGTGGTTCTGGTGGTGAAGGACAGATGAGTCAACCAAGTGGTGAGCTTGACCCTGAGGGACGATGGAAAAGGGGAAGACCATGGAAGAATTGACCGGAGACATGGCTTGAGGTGCTTGGAGATGTTGTGGGACAAGGCTGAAAGACTGGCAATAGACAGAGACGAATGGAGAAGATGCATTGCCAGAAGTGCAGGCCTGCATGAGAAGGACTAAATACTAAGGCCCACTGCTGAAATTACATGCAAGAATGCAGAGTATTTTCAAGAAGTGTTTTAGAAAGTATTTTCAAAATACCAATGCATTTTGTATTTTCAAAATACCTCTTAGAAATATTTTATTTTGTATTGTCAAGGTACTTTTAAAAGTATTTTGCATATCACTGATCATAGCACAGTGTAAAACTAACGAACTCTTTTACCAATTTCATTTTTATGTAATTCATTCATTCCTTCTGTGAATGTATTTAGCGCCTCTCCAAGAGACCAACTCAGAGGCGCTCTCTGCGCTAGCCTATTATGATGTTAAGTGTCATTACGAACAACAAATATTACATCAGTTAGCAAAACAATGCACAGTAAGCTAGAAGAGTCACCAGTGGCGGACCCACGCACCCACGTGGAACCAACCAATGGATTCCCGTCGAAAGCTGATGACATGGATGTTCAGAGTCTCTGAGCCGAGTTGCGTCTATGAAGTAGAGCAGACTCAGGTGACAGCGTTCGCACACACGATGACGCTGCCGACGAGCAGGTCCTCACTAGTAGAAGATAACGCATCCTCACTAGTAGAAGATAACGCATGTCCGGCTATTCGTCGAAGCACCAAGGAGAACGCAGAAAAGGCATTCGTCGTGTGTCGGTCGGTAGATCGAAGCGCCCCCAGTGGCTGAAGGTCGAGGTCACTCCAATGGGCCAATGGCCCTCGTCGGTCATCCTCCACCGAGACGCAAAAACACTCGGCTACAGGCGGCGTACACGGTCCGTATCCATGGCTGAGGCTGGACCGTACATCAGAAGGACGGGCCTGATGCAGTCACAAACGCAAAATGGGCAAAACCGAGAATAAGTCCGGTACGCAAACCTAGCTCCAGAAAACTCCAACATGTTCGAATTTGTTGAGAAAATTCTGCATTTAGACGAGATAATCCGTCGAAATGACGGAGAAGTCGATCAGCGGCCGACATGACCGAGATTTAGCGATTCTACCCCATCCAGCATTTCCATGGACGTTAGATGGGTCCGATATAATATGGGCTCAATACGGGTCACATATGACCTGGAACCGATTTCGACCCTACCTGCCTATCGATTTTATTTTGACCGAACGCCTGTGAATAACCTGGTTCCCGCAACTTACACTTTTGTGGGCGTTGTAGAAAACTCGAGAACACGATTATAACGGACTACTTATGAACATTTTGGCGGGGATGTGTGAGTGGCTCTCGTTGTCTCGACATCGTAGTTGGCCTCGATATAGACCGAAGCCCATATACATGCACCGCCCTCTATAGGTCTACCTGTCTGGCGTTTTATGATGGGGTGTCATGTGCGATACGACTGATGTCTCCATTTGCTACCGATCTCGAAGATTACTTTTGCACAAAATGATATTCTGTCGACGCGACGTGCACCCAAGCTGTGTGCTTTGTTGTCGGTCGATTTCCCTGGACAATTCGATTTCGAATAAATGCCCTGGGACGATAGCCTACGGGTAACGAACCACATAGGCCTGTGCGTCACGCATCGCTTGCTGTCTTAATCAAACCGACACGGAAGACCGAGTTGCACCGTTTCTCGGTCGCTGTTTTTGTCCTATACCTGATCGTTTAATTTTTCTCTATATCTCTGTCACTGAACTTGACTGAAGTATTACTCTAATGATTCTAATCTAATCTGATCTAATCTCAGGACTTCTATAATGGCGCTGTTATAATAGAGCGCTAGACATCAGTCGATAATGACCTAAGAGTCGACAGTCGTTACAAATTGAAAAAATCCTGTCAAAGTACAATTGGTAAAGAAATCCAGAAGAAAAGCTTCGGTGGCTCAGCAAGTCTATAACGAGATGAGCTGGAATAGATTTAATTTCTGTTAGCAGTGGAGTTCAAATCTAGGAAGCCAAAACTGACGCCTGACTGTTGACAGCTGCTGTTCTGTAGAAATATTTCAGATGACTGCTAACATGTTAGTTAGATTTATGCATTTAACCAGAGCATGGGCATAAGTTTATTCAAACCACCGCGATAAAAGCCCCGATTTTGATTGAAAGGTTCATGATGAGGTGTCGTCGGTTTTATCCAGTGAGATATACATGTAAGCTTATAAATTATAAGACGTATGTTTCCTTCAGGTCGCAGTGAAGTCACAATCGCTAAGCGACCTTGACCCCCAATATGGCATTCTAAATATAGATATCGATGTTTTACTTTTGTGTAGCCTATCACAGCTGAAGTTGTACTGTGAAATGAAGGTTGCATGACGTCAGCCAGCGCTCATTAGCATAATTGGTGACGTGTCCACGCAATAAACGTCGATGATGACGTCGATTTCTCGATTATGACGTTAGTCAACGCTCATTTTGAGCAGCTTAAGGGCCATGGCCGTTTTGAATCGGCAGCCTCAACACAGATGGTAGATGCTCGCTCTATTATCTATAGTGATATATTTATATATTATACATCTCCATGGTTTTATCCAATCTGATGATGATGAATTCTCTGCCCGAAGGCAGGTCCATTGGCTTTTATGCCCCCGGGGATGAGATGAGTGAGGTGGTTTCCCGTTGCCTTCCTCACAGACAACTATGGGTGAGCAACTTGTCCAGGGTCGCAACGCAGTGTCTTAAGGTAGATTCGAATCTGCGACCCTTCGGTTACAAGGCTCAGAACATACCGCTACACTACCGCGTCCCAATCTGATCAAACGTCAATTATCTAACAGAGGTTGCTAAAACATGAGCTCTAAATTCGTTGAAGATCACAACACCAATCCAAAGCCTGATGGGTTGATCAATGCCTATTGGGTCATGGGAAGGTCATTGTTGACACATCGCAATCACCAGTCAGTCACACATAAATTGCATTTTACATCTGTTTTTCAAGATAACAATACAATACAAATGAAAATTTATAGCGCGCTTTAACAAGACAAGTCTTGCACGAGAGCGCGTTTCGCTACATTCTTAGTCATAGTGCAAGGTAAACAGATAAGTTTTTAATTTTGTTTTAAACTGTGCAACAGATATGCACTGTCGAACTGAAGGTGGAAGACGGTTCCATTCAAAGGGTCCTGAGATAGAGAAAGCACGGTTTCCAAACTTCCGGTTTGTGCGAAGTACAGTGAAATCCCCTCTCGTCGACGATCGGAGTCCTCTAGTATTGAAAAGTGAACATGGCGTGACTATGGATGCCATGTATGAGGGAGAGGTTCCAGAGTGAATGTGATACATGAGGAGGCAGATTTTGAAGGCGATACGGGCGCTGATGGGAAGCCAGTGAAGTTGTTGCAGTGTAGACGTGATGTGATCTCTTGGACCAAGATCTTTTATTAGGCGAGCGGCGGTGTGTAGAACTGAGGTTAAGGGTTGCAGTGTCGATGAAGGAAGACCGGATAGGACAGAGTTGCAGTAGTCGAGGCGAGAGATGACGAGAGCTTGGACGAGGATACGAAGGCAGGTTTCGTCGAGGCAGCGTTTCACTTGTCGGATTCGGCGAAGGTGAAAATAGCATGCTTTGGCGACGGAAGAGATGTGTTGAGTCATGTTTAGGCTGCTGTCTAGCAGAACACCGAGGTCACGAACGACATCAGATGGTAGAATGGTGCAGTTAGACTCGAGATGAAGAGATTTTATTTGTTTATCATCGTCCGGTCGGCTTCGACGGTCGAACCAAATGAGTTCTGTTTTGGTGGCATTTAGCTTCAGACGCATAGATGCGCACCAGGTCTGAATGTCACGGACGCATTCCGCAATTTTTATTTTAATGTTATCAAAGTTATCAAAGATACATGTACATTGTTTATTTCTACGCTATAAGGCGCAGCTTGATCAGAAACTAACAACCTAGTCGAAGGCCTACGTCCTCAGAAAGAAGCAAATTTGCTCATCGGCGATTTGCATTCTAGAGTAGGTATACGTTTGAGTCTGTCTCTGAATACCTCTGAAGTGAGTACCTGACCCGTATTTTCAGTAGGTCTAGTTGACAGCATAATGAGAGATCGAAGTGGTAGCTCAACATCAATGGCCAGCTTTTTAGCAACTATCAGTCAAACATTTGCCTCTTGTGAATAGATTGACAGTCATTGACTCTTCAGATTTCTTAACCTTTTTGAACTTCAGGACTATTTTCTTATTCAACACAAAAAATATTACCTCATACAGCGCAGTTGAGCAGCAAAACAATTTCAACTGCGCTTTCCTAAGTCGTAAAACGCAGATGTCGGATGGGCCTAGCCTATAATTATATCAGCCGCAATATGATTCGCGAAAATGAAAGCTGTTCAGAAAGCCCTTGAACGGAACGAGAGTTTCTTTACCAGACATTGTTTTAACCAGGGCATTGCCAGGTCAGTCATACAAGTAACCAGTGCAAGGGGTTATTTATGCCCCGAATGAATTCTCGACAGGGCAAAAATTCTGGCAAGGCAACGACCAGGGCAAAGGCTTTTTACCAGGGCATTTGCTCTAGCTTGCCCTGGTGTAGTGCCGCCACTGTTCTTTACCGCACTGAATGCTGAACGAAAGACCGTACGGTTGTTGACCGTAGGACAAACAACCGCTACCGTAATCCCAGAGTTTGGGATGAACGGTAGGGAACGATGTCATCGACATTTGAACATCATGAGGCAGAATTCTACTTCATGGTTCACACGTTGTTTGAACTCATGATGTGAACACCTGGTGTGAAACGTGATGTGAACACGTGATGTAAAAACGTGGTGTGAAAACGATGTGAACACCTGGTGTGAAACGTGATGTGAACTCGCGATGTGAACACGTGATGAAAACGTGATGTGAAGATGAGCTTTCATCAGACTTCGTATTCAGTCATGTAATGTAATGTAATGCATGGATGTCCACGAGACCCTTGGGCCGAGACCGAGACAAGACGCGATATGTTCCGCCCTGAGACCAAGACGAGACCGAAACGTTCACCGTTAGGAGATCGAGACCAGACCATCACACAGAAACTTCGAGGCGAGACTGAGACGAGTCTAAGTCCAAGGTATCTCTGAGAGCAGGTTTTGTTTTTTTACTGTTTTAATGTAGACTTTCGTTTCAGGAGGCTTCGCAATAAGTTTTCAGTAAGTTTAGAATTTTCTTGTTTTCTATTTATTGTTGTTGTAGGCCCTTGTTGCCGTTGCAGTTATGTAGGCCTCTTTTTGGTTATTTCCAATCTTGCAAAGTAATTGGAAACTTTGTTGATGTAACTGATACACGAGGACGAATCGACAACAAATATGACTACTCAATTTAAAGTCGAAGGCTTTTCCCATCATGTAGTGTTTAACACTTTATTTATTGTTTCCTTTGCTGTTTAATAGCCAATCGTGTCTATCTCCCCATTCCAGTTGTTGTTCTCATTTCATTTCTGTCTGACGCGCCACCTATCGTTCCCTATCCTTCTTATAGCGCCTTTCCTTTATACTTGAACACTATCAATCAATCAATCAATCAATCGTTTATTTGTAGCCAAACAACAATAAATCAATATTACAAATCGGATTGCACTTTTAGGTATGGATTGTTGAATGCCACAAGGGAAGGCCCTGAAGGGATCAAAGATCCCGCTAAGTAGGGACACCTCTATATAAACAACAGAATATGTGGCGACCGAAATTGCTTTACTTAGTACAACAGTTGTTGACTTGATTAACATGTTTAACTAACCTTAACCAACTAAACATCGAAAGTAAAAGAAGGGAAGTGCAGTTAAACACATGGAACTAAAAGATCCCGCAAAGCATTAATAATTACCTTCAACTAAATAAGTGCGAAGCTTATTCTTAAACAGTGTAACACTACAGACCTATGACGTCAAGTCACATCCAAACGTGAAATTCTAGTACTTAATTAAACATAGAGTTAATAGAATTGGTGAATGTCCGTTGATATAATTGCTTTCTACTGTATCCTAAGTCGACGTCTCGAGGCAGTGTGATTCTCCTTACAGATTTTATTTTAGTTATTTAAAGTTATAGTTAATGGTCGAAAGTTTAAGGAAGTTATAGTTATAGTTAGTATTAGTTTTTAGTTATAGTTATGGAAAAGTAAAAGATTTTTATTTTAGTTAATTTTAGTTACTACTTAGTTAGCATTAATAATTGTGCGTATTAACACGCTGTTTCAACTAAATAAAGCCTGCGAAGCATGGTATTTTCATGAAACAGTTTCCAAAGTAACCGACAAATTGCAAATAAGAATATCGCATTTTTCCCTCTCATGACGAATCGTCCATATTGCACTTCCTATTTCTATTTTTGTATTAACGAAAATGAAATTTTCGTTATTGTTATTTTCGTTATAGTTATAGTTATAGTTAATGATATTTTATAGTTATAGTTATAGTTATCGTTAACGAAATCATTTTATTTTCGTTAACGAACATTTTCGTTATCGTTATCTAACGAGAATCACACTGTCTCGAGGTACAGTTTATTTGTATAGACTACAGTTAGTAGGCCCGTAACTGAGTACGGTACTGGCAGTCTTGATCCAAAGTTCCCGCTGTCAAGTAGGCAGACACTAAAATTATTATTATAGTGGCACAGTAGGCCAGGCCTATATGCTATGGCGTACTTTATTTCATTGTTTAAAACTTGTCAGTTGCCTTTGCAAAGTGCTCTGAGGATAAATACCGCTATTGCAATTTCGTCATGTAGGCTGTTTCTTGTTACGGGAGCAAAAACCGTAATGGTGCATTGAGAATTTGACGTTATAACTTGAGATGCACAGCAGTCAACCGCAGTTAAGGCTGAGGTGCTGTGTTTGCCAACGAGCAACAGGTCTCTATACCGACCGACACAATATCTTAACTAATCTGGTTCAACTATGAATTAGTCTGGTGATTTATATAAATCAATCAATCAACTTCGTTTATTCAAAATCAAGTTGGCAATATGGCAACCTGTTACAGCAAGTAGTACAGTCAAGGGCGTTGAACCGAACATCAGGCTGTAGCGTATATTATCGGCTACACATTGACTGATCGTCTAATCAGAAACAAACACAACAATAATTGTGTTTCCCTTGTTATTGACTAAACAACGTTCCGCTTCAGTCTTCATCATCTTGTTGAGCGTTCTCTCTAACTAAAATCCTTCGTCTGCGTGGTTTTATTGGCGTAAAATCTGCCCGACCTTCAGACGTAGGTCACAAAATGCGACAGTTTTACCGGCCACATATCATGCGTTGCCTTCGCCACCGCCGCCGCCCTCGTCCAGACGCCAGCCATATGTTGGGAGCGGTGGCTGCGGCGGTGGCGGTGGCGGGCGGCGGAGGCACAACCACCGTCGGTCGGTCGGTCGGTTGGACCAGCTGCAGCGCAGACGATGAGGTGTCACCCTTTGACAAGACTATCTCGCGCAGAAATTTAAAAAAGTTACAGACCTCTCGTAATTTATCGTTATTCGTCATCGATCATAATATTATAGTCTGGCGTTTGCATTTGATCGATTGGATACACAACAACAGCTGTTGGATTTAGGGATTGCTGCGTGGATGATGGCCAGGTCACGCCTCCTCCCTGAATCTATCAATAAATGAGAGATTCTCCCCAGATTGAAATTATCCAACTATCCGTTTCGACTGATGACGAGCTTCACGTTGTATAGCTTGACCGAAAAGCAGAACTGCCGTACAGCATGCATTTTCATGTAAGTATTATATGCAAACACACACACACACACACACACAAGGCTTAGTCTGGTAGTAAGAGGGGTTGGAGGTTAATATACAGTATCTGTCAGAACAGAAATCTGCTTTGAGATATCAGCTCCACCAATTCAGCTGTGATGCTTACACTGACCGATCGGTGGGAAGATCAGACGTGAGGGACGCTCTTACATGTAGGTCGCTAACACTTCAAACCCATTGCCGCTTCTCAGGTATAGCTTAAGGTACTGCATGCTCTTCATCTCCATCTAACATTCATTCTAGGTTGATTGGTTGTGCTGTATAAAATCATTACGAAATGAGTGCGCGCGTGAACAGAGTTTAGAAACATTTAATTGTTCGATGACAGAGTAAAAATCGTTTGTGCACAGTCTGCCGACTGCCCTTAAAACCCATTGATGAGCAGGCAACCGTTTAGGCTACAGTGTTTTTAAGAGTAATGCAAAGTCAGATTATGTAAATGCCCATTGCAAATCGCCATTGCTAAGGTTTTTTCAAAGGTACAGATCGTGCGGAGTTAAAGAATATCTTGGCTAAATTGTCGGGAACCCTATAGCTATAATGTTTCATAGTAGCGCTGCGTTATTGTAACCAGACAGTACTGATTCAAGACTCGATGATGTGCCAATTAGCGGCCCTCTCTAACAGCGAGTACCAGGACAGTCTCAAAGTATCCTATTTTGTCTTCGTAGGTGAGCGATCAGGAGTCGACTGCACGCGTCGCTGTAAGTTCTGAGGCGTCTAAGACAGCGAGATGCCAAGCAACACAGGAAGAGAGTTTTCGATATCAGAGATCGCCGCCTGTCAGTTCTGACTCTAAGATGTCGTCAGCAGATGAACAGAATTACTTGATTCGTCGGATCCTAAAGAAACGCACAGCAGCAGCCAGTCATGAAGAGCAGAGATCAGTGGACAATACCGGATGGAAGGACGTCACTTCTGAAAAGAAACCTCGGAGAAATGCAGAAGCCATGACATCGGAGTTTCCTTCGTTTCGTGACTTCCATTCGGCGAAACTACTTCTGTTCACAGCGGAACAAAGCAACATCAAAGCTTTGGTCACAGGTGAACAGCTAAGTCACTCCTGTGTTTCAGGCGCCGACGCATCAGTTTCCGATAAAGTAAAGCAGGAGAAAGGAACCGAATTGGAAATTGAAAGCTTCGTAAATGCAGTTCCTAGTTATTGTGGCTTTGGCGATTCAAACGGAGAACCAGTTGATCTCACAATGCGATCACAACTGAAGGACATCGACACAAGAGACAACAGAGCTTGTTCACCACAAGATGATCCTAGCAATCCAGCCATCTACTCTCAATCGACTAACATGAAAGGGAAGAAGAGTAACGCATTAGACGAAGCACGTTCAGCATCTCCAGGAGTGTTAGCACCGTCATGGAGCGATCAGCTGCTCTCTTGCGGGGCATCCAAGGAATCATGTAGTTCAGTGGAAACCAACCGCGGGCAATGCACTGAGGCAACACAACGATGCACCGATCGTCAGGTTGATCTGCTAAACGTTGAGGCGTTACAGAAAAGACGAGGCAGCTCAGAACCATCGGAGGTTTCTGTGATCAGCCAAATCTCTACATCTGTTGCCACTCCCACTGATGCAAAGGAGCGACCTCAGCCGACGGCGGATGGTGACATTGTCATGACTGTCGACGCTCCGTTTGTTAAGTCAGACGCCACTTCGGAGAGTCTTCTTTCCAACCAAAGTCCCTATCAAAAGATTCTCGAAATGAGCCGGAAAATGTTTGATGCAAACGGTCCCTCCACTGTTCCGCTGCCGAAGATGGATAAACTAACAGAAATACAGCGGTCGAAGAAACTCGAAGACCAGTCATCATCTCTGCCCTCAGTCCAAAGGAGTGACCTCCTTGGTGAACACTGGATTCCGAGCCACCGACAATTCAAGCCGACAGCAAATTTGGCAGACATTCTGCAAGTCAGACGCATCCGAGATGGCCACGCTGCGTATCCTGCGGGGGCGAGGGTTGGGGTTGATCGATGGGGCAGGTCGCTCTATTCCGACGCTGCCCCAGAACACGCTCTGCTGCGAAGGTACTGGTGGCCGTGGGCGACTGACGAATTCCCAATGGTAGCTTCTTCTCTTCAGCCATATGCATCCGCCGCATTTCAGGTGCGCTCTGCTTCCGAAGTTGCAGCAGCTGGAAATCTACGCTTCCATCATCTGTACGCAAATATGCCTGCCCAGGAAAACAATAGACCTGCGCTGTTCGAAAGCCACGGATTAAATGCGCAGAGGGTGACGTCATATCCGGAGCTGATGACGATGAACGACTGCAGCAGAGGAATGATCAACAGCAGACACTCCTCCTTCGTTCCTAATGACTTTCTCTTCCAACATCCATCACAACAGAACCTCACTGCCCTAGGATTTAAAGGCCTTACTCCACCGCATATCACCGAAGGGCTACGAACACAGCCGGGCAATGAATCGACCTTCAGGAACAGCATTGATTTTCTACAGAGAAATGGATATGAAGTTGATCAACAGTCGATAAGTCTACCTTATGGAAGAAATCCGTGGGAGAATTGGCACCAGAGATTAACAGGAATGGACAAACGCTGCAGTCTGCTGCAACATCGCTCAGAAGCACACGTCATTTCATCGGCTCTCAGTGCATCAGTTAACGGCGCCTGCAACTGCGGCTGCTTGGATCAAGCATACAGAGTGCGCTCCTATCAGGCAAAACACAAAGCGACACAAGAAGCTCTGACCATTGATGACACACTGAGATGCTACGAAAGAAAACTCCCATTCACAAAGCTAAGCTCAGAAAACGGCGCATTTTTCAAGCAGTTGCCTTACTAACCAAGGGCTGGGAAAAGCCCCGTGATGGCGTCTCCTGTATCTATTCCGAACATCTCCGATACCTAGACATCTATACAATCAACTCAAGGTTCTACTATTATGACGAACTTCCTTACTGAGCACTTCTGGAGATATCCAATCTTCATAGTAATTGCCGATGGATTTCCAACCCATCTGATGAAGTGATGATCAGTGACATCTCATTCATCAGCATTGGTCATCAGAACGAACTCCAGCAGTCAATGTAAAGTGCAAAGCAATCGTAAATAAATGTAACACTGTAATGTAAACTCATTTTAGCATCCAGTGTTCTGGATATGCAAGTTAAAACTATTTTGTTGTTCATCCTGTTTCTTTTCCCATGATTGCCAACCCAGAAAAATACTATTTGACATTCTGAGGGATTACATGTATCTCAGGTAAAAAAATAATTACAGCAATAACTTTACGAATAGTAGCAGTCCCAGATGTTTCTCTCTTTTAATTAGTATTTAAGTCCTCTTAGTGTACTGTGGGAGCATAAATAATAATAATAATAATAATAATAATAATAATAATAATAATAATAATAATAATAATAATAATAATAATAATAATAATAATAACAATAATAATAATAATAATAATAACGAGTTATGGCTGTTCCAGAATGTGTTTCATATGGTCTGAACAATTTTTTTAATTCCTGAGCGATCATACCTCGGGGCCAAAAAAAATAAAAATAATAATTTCTAATTACGTAGGATTCTCTTTCGTAAAGTTTTGTGAAAGCCAAATTAGTGTCTAGTTTCTGAATTGTTGCGCCTTTGGGAGATCCAGAAAAGGCGCTACTTAAACAGTAACGTAACTATAGGACTTTTCGTTTGGGACTTTAAGCCTTGAGCATGGCGAGTACGGTAGCACGAGCCTATAGTGGAGCCGGGGCTTGATTTATTTTGAGGGGCTTCAGCTTCATCTGGGGGCTTAAGCTTCCAAGCCCAATGTACAATTGTACATAAATTATGAAATGCATACATACGTGGAAATAGGCACACTATGCAATGCATGCATACATAGTATTTACATACGCACTTACATAAGTACATGTTTGCATCACTAAATGAATGCACACACACACACACACACACACACACACACACACACACACACACACACACACACACACACACATGCATGATGCATCCATTATTGCTGCACAAGGGTTGCACTATCTGCGCATGCGCTCGCAATCCACTATTGCATAGACCAGTAACGGTGCAGCCACTGGATGTGGTCTTACCCGCCGTCTGGACACAGCCGACGTCGTTTGGAGTCCAGCAGACCTCTACGCTTTAGTGCGGAAGTGCGCTCATTGTTAACAATGGTGTTATGCGCACATGCTATCGACATAAAAGCCGTAAACTTTATGTTATATGTTTTAGAAATCGATGTTATGATTCAATGCATTTTGCTATCAATTGCTTTACTATCGAATACCTTAGACGTAAATTTCCTCTTTATGCCTGGCTTAACACGTGAATTTACTTGTGACACTCGACCTTATTGATCGGGGAGGGGGACTGGGTTGGGAAAAGCATGCAATACATATACACGATTTAAAGATTTTTTAGATTATGATGTGAAGGCCAGTAACCTCATGTCGCCCACATATGCAGACACGTAGCCTATACGAAGAGCGAACTATGGACATCAATAAATTCAATATCCTCATTGTAGCAGTAGCCTAACCGTATATATACACATAATGTATATGTTTACTTATATATAAACTTAACGCTTCGTTGCTCACGAATTTAGGTGAATTGTTAAGGGCAGATTTGTGCTGCGCGGATTGCATAAGTACATGTTAGTATAGGGCACTGGACAGACCTACCATATGACAGCTACATTTATTGGCCATATTCATTGCGCCTATACTGGCGACTATAGTTGAGGCCAGTGGCACGATGCGGGTCCATGCAATGTGGAACAAATAAATGTTGTTCTTTGGGATCCATTTATTATATGAGACAGGTAGACGTTGAACTGGTGCTTGCTGAACTTCACCTTCCAGGTACTTCGTGGTAAAGAGGATCCCTGGATACAGGGTCGTTTTAAGGTCGTCGTAGGCCCTACGCACTCTTGCATTCGTAGACCCCAACTGCCAGCTCTGCATTAAGGCTAAATGCATAATTATGCATTTACATTATTTACTGACGTCATGCTGTGAATCGGAATATTCCTCCGGGAACGAGTTGCCTAAGAACCTGCGACATGGACTCCTCAGTCTTTCTTTGCCTCTTATCCGCAGAGGCTTGAAGACCATTCCGTTTGACTGTGGTTTCATTGTGTTAGGTCGGGAGCGTCTATGACGAACCTGCATTGAAGTGGTGCTATATAAATTTGCAATTACATTTACAATCTATGATCTCCCACTTAGAAGCGTGACGTGTCAGTCATGCAGAACTACAGAAACTTGAAACAAGGCATACAGATCATTGGATTCGCAATGACATGCGATGCAGGGCATAAAACACCTTTTCGACAGATTACATCAAGTAGACTATTTATTTCCTTTGACCTTCTTACGTAAGCAAAGTATAAATAATAATTCAACAAGGCGTGCAATGCGATAACTTCACGAAATAATATGCACATGATGAATCAACCTCCTTAGCCGTGACTGCTTCTACCAATTGCGTCATCTCCGCACTGTCGCCCGCTCACTCACCGCTGCTGCAACCTCCACCCTTATCCGTGCCTCCGTCACAACTAGACTTAACTATTGTTGCCTCTTTCACAGGACCTTCTCTCCTGCGTTGTTTTCTCACCTTAAGTCTGTTCATTTTAGCCGTGCTGGAGTTGGGAGCGCCTCTGAGTAATGTTCTTGAAGGGGCGCTATATAAATGTTCGATTTGAATGAATGAATATACATTAAACGCCAGCTTATTCGTGTAGTTCTGAAGTAAGTACATCATAATCATTGAAACAAGTTCACGAATCACGACTTATGCACCTGGAATATGCAAACACTCAGGAAAATGCACTTGCTCCTTTGTGCAGATCGGAATCAAACGTACTACAATTATAATTCATCTTCAGGATCCTATGAAAACATGTTGTACATAACTTGATAATGTCAGTAAAAGATGGACAAGACGGTAGTTCATTGTGACGTGCGCTTCCTACAGACATACCAATAGATGTTTTGATTTTAAATCTCAATTTACTTTTTGAAAAATTCAGTAAAGTTTACATAGGCCTACAGTTGTAGGCTGTTGCACAGCTTAACTTAACTTTAAGTTAATATCTAAAAGTTAAACTATTTCAGTAGGCCTACAATTACAAAAATTTTAAATTAGAATTTGAAATTTCCTTTTTTCATTTTGGCGTCAAATTCAATCATTAAACTAATTTTTCAATGTCTCATTTTCAGAAAGGCCCCTGAAAGGTTCGTAGGCCCTCGGCACACGCAGGGCCGACTCTGCCTAATGAATAATACGGCCCTGCCTGGATATCAACGATGACATTTACAGGCTGATCAAATTCACGGCAATCGTGACAGAAAAAAGCGTTGTTTAATGACAGATGAGAATAATGAGATGCAAACAGCTTGGCTTCCCTTATGGACTGAATCACGACCGAATCATGAGACTGAAACCTGTTACCAGAGAGTTCACTGACTTTCCCATCAACGTTAATTAAACTGTCGAGCGTTCGTTCAATACAGGGGAGAAAGCTGTTGCATAGCGCTAAATATATCAATCTTTCTATCTGATGCCAATGGAAGCAATTTCGGTTTGTTATTAAATTATATGCGTTTGCCAGTGATTATGTTGGCACACTTACAATGTAGAGCTCATGAATGGCAAAAAACGTGTGATTGTAAAAAAATATGTCCACAAATATCATTATAATTGGAGAGCAATGTTAGTTAACCTATTAGCAATAAAGAAATAAAGTGATTCCATTTTCCTTTATAAACTTTAAACTGTGAATTTATAATTGTAACCGCAAATTCATATAGAACCACTTCAATAGAAACTGCTCAGACACAAGAGCTCGACTTGACAACGGAAAACACAATCGACTATAATGGTTTTCAAGCGCTCAGGGCAACAGGTAAAGAAAGGTATAGTTGCTCATGTCGTAGAGTGCAATGCGACTCATTCCAGAAAGATGTGTCGATCACAGCAAAGCTTCTAAGAAGTTTGGATAGGCAGGTAAACTAGGTCATCATACGCAGCAAAGCGAACGAATCTGCAGCCAGGTATAGATGAGACGAAGGCACATAATATTTCCATAAGATTAAATGGAGCAAAGCCTGCAAGACAAATTACGCATGAACGGCAAGATCTTAAATTCAATGGTTTTGCATAGCTCACCATTGTGATATGCGTGGTTTACAGTTTGCTGCTCCTATCGTTTAATATAAAACAAAGAAGTGTTTTTAGTGGAAAGGCATTTTCAAAGATTTCATCTTTAGACGTGTTTTCAATTCGTTATTATTAGTAAGATGTAGCGTTTGTTTATGGACAACATTTGAACTTGGACACAAGTCAATTCTCATGTCCTGTATATATATACTAGTTAGGTTTTCTAGTCTCAAGCAATTTCTAAGCTACAAAAACAACAATAGACGTTCACGTGCTCAGAGATTTTTTATAGTTTCAATAATCAGATCTGTTTAAGATCGTTGAAGTGTAATTTCACTGCAGAAACGCATCTGAAAGTGATTGTCAAATGAGCAATCTTTGCAAGCAAGTTTAATATGTAAGCAGGTGATGCCTGACTGATGAAGGAGGGAGGGAGGAAGAGAGGGATGGAGCGAGGGATGAATGGAGGGAAGGAGCAAGGGAGGGAGGGAGGGAGGAATGTGGTGCCACGGTTGCACTGCATTTCAATGCATTTTATTGTATCTTTAGCGCACTTTAATGTACTATTTACTCCAAAGCACTCCAATGCACTTCAACGCACCACTGCCCGTCGTAACATAGTACGACAGTGCTCACCATTGTAGTAGAGAGCAATGAAGGGCAAAGCGGTGCACTGTAGTGCGCTGTAGTGCACTACTACACTGCACTTGACTACACTTGACTGGACTGTTGTCGATAGACGGACTGCTAAGCGAAGAAGGTCCAGAAGAAGACTCCGACCGAAAGGAGGATGATTGCATTGACGTTGCAGATCATCCGGTTGCGAGGTGTTTCATCGAGTGACGTCTGCTTCTTCTCCAGCTCTTCCTTCTCCTCCTCCGTCAGTTCCGCAATCTCCGGATGTTCCTCTATTCCACAAATCCAGTTGACGCCCTTCCGCCACCAGGGAAGTGCCTTCAATTCTGAAACAAATAGCCCGCAATTAGCACAGCTGCTTTGCACCACTCCCTATCCCTGCAGCCATCGTATTTTCGCGCGATCGAGAACTCAGTGCCAGACGCTACTGCCTGTTATTTCACTACATGAAGATGGTGCGCTGTTATTAATATAGCTGCTTCTCGCTATAAACACTTCGTTCGCGATTGACACACCAAAGGGCTTCCGTGTTTCAGTTAGTTGAAGCAGAAGACCAAAACCAAGGATCATGCTTGACCGCAGACTATACATGGGTTAAACGGTTAAAGCATAGAGTATGATTTGTAGAAGGCCTAAAACATAATCTATGGCTTAAACTACACGAAGTCACGCAGAAGCTATATATGAGTCAAGTAGAATTACTATGCGTTTCGTAGGCATCTTTCCTAAGGACACCTCGCTAAGTGTGTTCTAACTGTAGACAAAAGTAAATAATGGGCCCAAAGCGATTCTTAGACACCGATAAAGGTCATTGTCGATGTGAACTACAGCCCACATGTACTCCGCAACGTAGAAAATAAAACGTTCAGTGATGGGAATGTTTCTTCTAACTGAACTAAAGCTATGTTCTCTTATGTTAAGATGCATCTCTTGAGATCTAAGGCACACATATACATATACATGTTCACGGTACTATAAGAGATAAAAAAAAGGCGCTACGCAAAAAGCCAATATCCACGCACACATCCGCACATCAACTCCAGGTCAACGTGCTTTCTCCTCTATTGGACCTTCCTCTTGGAATTTATTTCCACTGAACCCAAGTGCTGTCGCATTTGACAGCAAACACTTTCAAACTGGTACTTTTTCTATTATATTCGTTTCGATCAGATTGATACACCGCAAACTGGTACAACTTTGGATCAGCAAGCTTAACAAATCTGCATTAAAAGAAGGAGTGAATGCAGAAATAATTAAAAAAGTATAAGAGGAAGTAATAAAAGTAGACAAGAAAAATAACAGCATACAGTGGCGTAATTAGGGGCGGGGGGCGGTCCCCGGGCGCAGGAGAGGGCGGCTTCTGACAATTATAGTATAATAGTAGTGGAAAAGCAAAAAAAAAAGGTCATCAGAAATTTTGGCGGAAGGAATAAAGAAAATTATCCGAAAATTTCCAAAATTAAGTGCAAAGGGCGGAATTTTTGGGCCGGCGAAATATCTGTGCATCAATGCACCGCAAGTATGGCTGCCTGTTAGGCTCGCCATCCGCGCTATAAGATGGCAGCTGTTCGAAGATAAGAATGGCGAGTTCATCGGTAGCCTTTGATACAAAGTTCCCATGTTCGAAGCATAGTGGCCTGATTTAACCGCAAGTAGATCTGGTAGGTATTATGCTTGCAGCGCTCTTGTGAGCTCATTCAGTGTCTTTATGTAGACATACATACACACATGCATACATGCATACATGTATAGGACCTACTTGTGCACACAAGCGCTGATGTCAGTTGCATACTAATGGTAGCCTGGATGCATGTGACTCTGACCGTATAGACCAAATGTCTGATGCTTTCCTCTACCTGAGACAATTTCATCACCAACAGATGGCGCTGATATGACGATGACGTCACTCCTGTCGTTAGCAAAGGCTTCGTTGGAGCGTCCTCCTCCTCCGTCTGCGTCATCGCTCGTCTGCTTTCCCTTGCGGTTGACGTCATCGAGGATGGAGATGTCGATGCGCTTCGCAGTGCTGTAGCGATTCCAGAAAATCAGTCGAACGAGCTACAGCAAGAACAGACACACGCACCATGCAGACACTTCGTTTCCTTTGAATGCAGACAGTTCGTCTCCTTTGAATGCAGACAATAAGTCTCATTTTAATGCAGACAGTTCGTTTCCTTTGAATGCAGACAATAAGTCCCCTTTGAATGCAGACACTTAATCTCCATGGCTTTCCAAAAGTCCAGCTGAGACCCTTAAGTAATGCGAGCGCAATTATACCTCTCTCAGCAGAAACCAGTTAAATGGCAACCAGTGACTTTGCTATCCAAATAATTCTACGTTTGGTTTCTGCTTCTAATTACATCATCCGTTATTCCTTTCCTCCTATACCTAACTTCCTTCTTTTCTTCCTTCCTAACTTCCTTTGTTTATTTCTTCCTAACTTCCTTCCTTCCTAACTTCCTTCCTTTCTTCTTACCTAACTTCCTTCCGTCCTAACTAATTTCCGGAATGAATAACCGCCGTCTTTCCTTCCTTTCCTCCTTCCTAACTTCCTTCCTTTCCAAAATTCCTTAATTCCTTTCCTCCTTCCTAACTTTCTTCTTTCCAATTTTTTAAAAATTCCTTTCCTGCTTCCTAACTTCCTTCTTTCCAAAATTCCCTAATTCCTTTCCTCCGTTCTTTCCTTCTTCCTAAATTCCTGTCTAGCTCTTCCTAAACGAACCACTTTCTCTTCGTAGCTTTCTTCACTTCCTTCCTTCCTCCTTCCTTCTTATTTCCCTGTTTTCATAATTTCCTTCTTCCTTCTTCACGTGGCCCTCTGTCTTGACTTTCTTCAGATTTCCTCATTTCATTCCTTCCTGGTTTTCAATCTCTTCCGTTCTTTCCTTCTTCCTTACTTTCTGTCTAGCTCCGTCTTTCTGTTTTTCCTTTCTCTCTCCATTCCATCATACTTTCCTACCTTTCTTCATACTTTCTTAACGGTCTTCCTACTTGATTTCCTTCCTTGTTTGCTTTCTTGCTTCTTGGTTTTCTCTCTTTCGTTCTTTCATTCTTTTTCTCCGCCGATCTTCCTCCCTTTGCGTTTTCCTATCTCCCTCCATTCCACTCCGCCGACCTTCCTCCTTTCCGCCTTTATTTTGTTTCGTTTCTTCTTATTTTCATTTATTTTCTTTGAACAAGCATTATTGACGTCAGCAGTGAAAGCAGCCAGAAGTACTATTAGTACCGATTAATTAGTAGTGTTATTGCTACTATGTCCAACTGATAATAGGGAAGAAGGAATACTATCAGGGTGATCGGTATTAAATTTTGTGCAATATGACAACTGTCAAACATCCATTCCATCAAACATAAAACCTCTATAAGAGGCAGTTGATCTTAGAGGATCGGATTTTACTTTGGCTCGGCGGCGCTCGTGAATAAGCTGGTGCCCTGTGCTTAGCTTTCAAGTGGCGCTATTAGAATTTGAGTTGACGATTCTGATTATGAGCAGCATATATCTGAATGTTCATCTGGATGAACTAACGTAGACGTCGTCAATCGGTTGAGTGATGAGGCTGATGACGACGGTGACGATGAAGACGATTGCGAAGAGAAGGATTCCGAAGTGAAGATAGTGAACGGATTTGATGATATCTGGTCTCATGTCCTCTGCCTCGTGTCCACACGGAACCCTGGCATAGGCACTCTCCCAGACGAATCGAATGACGCCCACAACCAGACCGACCATCAGACCCCAGAACGCTCCCTATACGACAGACAGACAGACAGACAGAAGGCACAACAGGTGACGCATCCGGTCCAACAACAGACAGTTATATATCTGATCAGATATATATATATATATATAGCATCGTTGCTGCTAACTTGAAACCGAGGATTAAATATAATAATTAATCTCACTCGATTAAAAAGCCCAGATTTTAATATTATCACTCGAAACTATAGAAACGCAATAATTCATAAGTGTAAGGAGAGTCATTTAAACTGAACTTTTTGCCACCGAGAAAACATATCTGATAACTGCAATATCGGGTGCAAATGCAAAAGGACCTACAATCGGTTAACACCGATCCGTGTGCACATATATACATCCTGAAAGTGACCTGATTAGTTAATTCCAGGCATCAGCGCAAAACGCACAAAATGTCTGGCAATGCATGAGCAGTGCATGAGCAGTGCATGATACAAGCCGACTTCTGGAAATAGTTTCATCTGTTGCTAGACTTCTTGATCCAGAAAGCATACTCGTCAAACCAGAGTTACGAATGTACACAGTCCTGTAGAACGGAAACTCTACGACTAGAGCACGTTTCATTTTTCATACTTCAGTTAAATGGCAGCCTGTTCTAGCCTAGAGACCGCTATTACATTATTTTGATTATTTTGGTACTTCTGTTCTCTCCACCACTGTCTGTGCTGAGTCTGATGAGATACCGTTACTTTCTATGTAGGCCTATGAATTTTTAACAACGGTTCCTATATACGTCCGTTAAGATCATCTTGGTGAAGACCAGCTCATGCATGTCTAGATGTATAGTCTATTTAGTTGCTTGTTCGTATGTTCTTTCTCTTAACTGTACCTGTTCGTTCGTTCTCTTCCAGAGAACCGCCAGAACGTAAACGGCGCAGATCGGAGGTGCCAGATAACTCGTGACGCTCTGGATGTAATGGAAAAGTTCGGCAAAGTTCTGTACAATTGGAATCCATGCTATTCCAATGGCCACCATGAACAGAACAAACACTCTACAACCCATTTACATAACTGCCGTAGTTATGCTTAGAAAAGAACAAAATAAAGCAAGTACCTGTTCGTTATGAGTTTGAAATATTAAGGTTCACTTCCCGAGAACTTAAAAGATTACAATTGACTAAAAAAGGACTAATTTCTTGCGCTAAGTTTGGATAGACACCCGTTTGAAAAACGTGTAGGTCTATGCAAGCAAAGTCGAATGAGCTAATTAAACTCCGACAGGCGTTCACTCTAATTGTTATGCAATACCGTTGTTGTAAAGTAATTGAATAACTAATCTTTATTAATGCAAGACAAACGCACACGCCTGAGCGTCATTAATGATTTAGCTTTTAAGTAGACTACATGATACCTACTGAGTCTTTTGCGTTTAAGTATCTATTTAAAGGCCAGAGTTTAAATATTTAACCCGGAAACGTGGTTCCTCTTTTGTCTTTCCTCGCCTCTCAGACAACAGATACTGCACTCGCTCATCGGATGCTCTATGGTACTGGGTTCCCAGGCTTTCTCGGTCGCTATCCCAGGGCTGTGGAATTCGCTGCTTCTTTCTGTCCATCCTGCAAGTTCTGTCATGTCGTTTAGGTAGGGAATGTATTTCTACATTTTTCCTAATTGCATTTCACTGGCAGCTTGTGTTCGTTCTGGTCTCTGGAGGTTCGTGAATCTCGACTGATTCTCTCAAAAATCGGATATGTGATTTCGGAATCCGCTTTCTCTTAGCATTACAATTTTCTGTGTTGTAATCATAGATTATTTAGCGCCTACTCCTCTGAGAACTCAGAAAGAGTGAGAGAGAAAGAGAGAAAGAGATTAGTCAGATGTTGCTAGAAGTATTTTTTATTAAGTCTTCGACAGCACAAGTCTAAACCGACAGACGTAGCAGACTTCGACATACACATGTCGAGGCACAAACCAGAAGTTTGAAGAAGCGACCACAATGCCATATTGATCCTTTTTGTGAAATTTAGATTCTTCACTGCAGCTTAGAAGATTTAAATACAGCTGAGATCCGTGAATGGGATATTGAAAAATAGGAAGAATGGCGTCTGACCTGCTGACGATCATTAGTTCCACATCCTTTGCGTCTTTACGGATGCGAGTCCAGATATCCATAGTGAAGATGGTGCTACTGCTGTTGAATATGGACGTGAGCGATGACATGAGTGCTGACATCATGACGGCCAGCATGAGTCCTCTTGCTCCTGACGGCATGAGACGAATGACGAGCAGAGGATAAGCGATGTTCGTACATCCGGTGCTTGAGCCACAGATGCGATGACATTCGTCAGGGTCAACGCAGGCGATCTCCGCTACACGACGAAACATCAAGACAGACGATTATTGTACGAATTCAGCATTACAGCATAAGAAACATGACAACAAGACAACAATTATATAAAGACAAATAAACAACCTTTGGTAAGACAATAGGACTAGCTACAACGAGACAAGCAATCAGCCTACGCCTAAATAAAAAGACAAGATGTATAACACAGGCTTTTATAAGATAACTTACAGCATGACAACGAGAAAGAAAGAATGCGCTATGGCCGAAACGTACCTGGATAGAGGATGCGTGAGATCATTCCCGGAAGAACAAGGAGCCACATTGGTAGAAACTTGAGATATCCAGCCAAGAGACAGCCAGCCTTTGCGTGCGAATAGTCTTTGGAGGCCAGCGTCCTCTGTACTATCACCTGAAGCACAAACCATGCATAATTTATTGATTATTATAACACACCGCCTTTTGATCATAGTGACATCATCATCAGAAGTCAGAGGAGAAAGGACAAATGGAGAGGAGAAGGAACATCCAAGAAGGCATTGGCGTTGCCTATAACAGAATTCATTCGAAGGATATTAATAACGCTAATCTGCAGTCGACATGTTTTAGAAAGACTTTTAAAGACCCATTAATTCTGCAATAAAGGACATCATGAACAGCATTAAAAGAAACGTTGATGCGGTGATGATTATGATGACGATAGAGATGATGATCGTAATATTCGTGATCATACACTTGAAAAAGTTGAGGATCATATAGCAATGGTTTCAGCACACTAAAGACAATTGTTTTGTCATACGTTGTCATATGTTGGGCCATGCTATATGGTGTGTCATACATGTTATGCTGTGCTATATCGCGTTATATCATGTTATGCCATGTTGTGTCATGCTATGTCATGTTATGTCATTTCATGTCATGTCTGTGTGTTATGTCATGTCGTGTTATGTCATGTTATGCTATGTTATGTCACGCCGTATCATGTCGTGTTATGTCATGCTATTCTGTGTTATGTTAAGACTACGCCTAACCTGATCAGTGCACCAATACCAGACGGCGGAGATCGTCAGTCCAAAGAAGACTCCAGGCCACGGAAGTGAGTCGGTTACTGGTCGGAAGAGATGGAAAGCGCTGTCTGGGGGTCTTCCACACGAGTTGTCCGCTCCCTCTCCGTCCTCCTCCTCTGCAGTCCAAGGGGCGATGAAGGAAGAAGAGGAGGAACCGTTGGTCGTCCGGTTCAAATGGGGAGCGACGGCGTCTGGGTAACGAAGCTTCACTTGGTCGTAACCACCGACCTCCGCGAAACCTTCACACGTTCCATGCAACAACAGACGGCGCTCACGTATGGAAAATGTACATATCCAAATCAACTCATGAATATTCATGTAGTAAATACATATAGGTACATGGCACGCTATGTTAAGTGTCTTTATACATGCCTACATACATACATACATCTACAGTATCTATACACACGTAGATGCATATATACATACATACACGCATCGTCACATAGGTCGGGACCCTCTTTGCGATCATAGGCGCGCGGCATACAAACGTACATACATCTAAATGCATCGGAGACCATCATTCTCTGTTGCATGGACCTAAGGCCTGTTGGTGTCAACGCTTCCATCGTATCCATGGGCCGAGGCCCGTTGGAGTCAATGCTTGCATTGGATTTCATACGTACATTATTTCGAACGGCGTATCTGCACCCATCCGTGTCAACCTTCGCACTTCTCCCGGCATGAGAGTTACAGGCTTAGAACTTGTCTATTAATCATCATCATCATACATATCTGAGGCGAGCCCCTTGAAGAGGCCTATATAAATTCATGGTTGATTGATTGATTGATACATGCGCAGCGTACATATATAATATGCACACATATAATGTCATACTGATGGCATACATCATAGTACATCCCCACTGACATGCATATTACCATGCATACCTTGATACAAGTCGAACTTTTCATGCATAAATACAATTAAATACATGCATACATGCATCTAATAGCTTTATTACTTTGTTTTACTAAAATCTATGGTATACTGAACAACGTTTAGTGAGCTTATGTTGCATTGCGTTTTGTAACGATTCATTTAGTGATATGTCTTTCATTGCAGTGGATATCATGCAAACCCCTTTGCTATGGTATTTAAGTACATCGTATCGTGTTGTATAATGGGGGCCTATAGGAACTGCGTTAGCGGACTAATAGACTCTAATTATCGGAAACCAAAGAAACCAATTGAACATCGACTACAAAGTCCTTACAAAGCTACATCAGACAATCACATGACAATATTACATGATGCTACATCAGGCAATAATGATAATGAAAATGCTAACGATTTCAATCACGATTATGATGATGATGATGGTCATCATCATGATAATTAAAGTAATTATATAATAGCAGTAATAAATGCAATAGTACTAGTGGCAGAACTTACACAAAGCTACATCAGTCAATCACATGACAAACTTACAGCATGATGATGGTCTGGATGAAATCCGTCCAGATGACAGCCGTCAACCCGCCTGACACAGCCAATACATGACCAGTACAATTTTTTTCTATCATCAGTCAATCACATGACAAACTTACACAAAGCTACATCAGTGGAATCACATTAATTTTTTTAATTCTACATCAGTCAATCACATGACAAACTTACAAAAGCTACATCAGTCAATCACATGACAAACTTACACAAAGCTTACATCAGTCAATCACATGACAAACTTACACAAAGCTACATCAGTCAATCACATGACAAACTTACACAAAGCTACATCAGTCAATCACATGACAAACTTACACAAAGCTACATCAGTCAATCACATGACAAACTTACACAAAGCTACATCAGTCAATCACATGACAAACAATTGACGATTCAATGATGATATTGGTGGTGATAAATTTAGGTAATGATGATAATGAAGATGATAACGACTGTGATTATGATGATGATGATGATGATGATGATGATGATGATGATGATGATGATGATGATGATGATGATGATGATGATGATGACGATGATAGATGATGGTGACAGTGATGATTGTCGTCACCATAATAATTAAGGTGACTAAATAATAGCAGTAATAAAAGTAATAGTAGCAGTGGCAGAACTTACTGACGACCATCAAGTAGATGGCTCCTGCCAGCATGATGATGGTCTGTATGAAATCCGTCCAGATGACAGCCGTCAAACCGCCTAAATGGCCAATACATGATCAGTACAGATTTTGATCTCAACATATCATGGCGCTATGACACAATGTGACACAATGCTCTGACAGCTATTTGTTGACGGATATATTCCGTTTTGTGCTTGTAGCCTATGAAGTATGTCAGTCATTGGTTTCTGTACACTGAAAGCCGAGGTGCAGTACAAGCTATGCTGAAAACGATGTTATGAAGCGCTTTGTGTGATAGGTCTAAGAAATTAAAAAGAAAATCTGTGATGAACTAAAAGTTCGTCAGACAGATGATAAACGGATTCTGCAGAAAGCCATCAGTAAGGTAAAGTCGAAATACGGCCCCTATTATTCCCTCCTCAGCTGCAAACTCTGCGCCCCAACTCCTCGACCTTTCTTACATGTACATTCATCTTCGCCGTGTTCGGTTTGTAAGAGCTGCTGTTGAGTATATATATATATATATCTTGAAGGTGCCCTCTATAAATTTACAAAATTAGTTGAGGCCTCTAGGACTTCAAGAGAAATTTTCGAACCTGAAATCGTGAAAAGAGCGGCTATCGCTAGAAGCAGAACAATGGCAGCGTAGATGTTCCAGTTGAAAGCCTGGTTGATGAAGATCGCTCCAGCGTACAGATCCGCCTGAATAAACACGGTTCAGTAATTAAACAGTTTTCTGGTCTTCACTGATTGTTATAGGCGCCAAATTTAGGAAAAGTTTCATGACTAAGCCTATACCTACTGTAAGGCTGTGATTGTCGGCGGCTTTACATGGGACAAGCCTATTAGGGTTATTAATGGAAGAATTTTCTGTATATTATATGCAGAGCGAGGAAAGCTTCCGAAAAGTTCTATAATTGATCACTTACGGCCACTTTGGTGAAGATGGAGAGGAGGAGAGCGAGAACAGCCAAGTAGACGCGGATCCTCTGGCCTCCGAATCGTTTCCTCAGATATTCGGGCATCGTAAAGACCTACGACAGATTCAAACGACCTTCTATGACCTCCAACGCCTCACACCATTCATTCTTCTTGCCCAACTCCAGGCAGAGCCCATCGATGATATCTCAGTCGATGGTCGACAACAATCAAGTATCGAGGGTCGAAATAAGCAAAGTTCCTGATGACCTCCTAAACACTCTTACTTCGTTACAGTAAGATGTCAGACTAGATCATCGGTAGCCTAACTTACTCAATTCCAATTTTTCGGCCAACGTTTACCTTTCTCGATAAAGGGAATAAGAACTATCAAAGTGCTATGTTCTGTCTGTTTAGAAGGACAACCAATGGACCACAAACAGGACACGAATGTTCCTTTAGCTTTTATTGTCTTTTGTCTTCTTGAACGTAAATATGCCCCCAGAGTTCAAACGAGAGTGTATGAGCACATGAGCACAATAAGTTTGATGATATCGAGAGTTGATTACGACAGCAACGACTAATCATGATCTACTCTAATCTGCCCAAGCGAATAATATTAGTGTCTCTAGTTATTAGACATAGTGAACCTTGCCATGGTTGTCTGGTGCTAATTAGCAGGACTATACTAAGAGGTTTACTCTAGCTGCGACACTTCCTCATCGTAGCCTGATCTCTGAGGGGTTGCTCTAGCTGCGACTCACTCTTCCTGTCTGATTATCTGCCTCTCTGGCTGTCTACTACTAATTACAACGAGTATTAAGCTAGTTGTTGCTATAGCCTAAAGGGTACACGGTGGATTGCAATTGCAATTGATTGGCACCTTTGCCTACTTTGACATTGATTCTCTAGGAGCGGAAACGTGAGGACTTAGTTATGAGAGGGATTAGCCTATAGTCACATAGTGAACTGTGTTTGCCGACTAAAACGAATCAGGAACTACATAACAACAGGCGGAAATGGTCTTTTGTTGATGACTAAGATTATGAGGCTGGAGATACGCTTCTCGCAACTCGCCTGGTGTGGTTCTTCACTCAGCAAGTTATCAAATACCTCATCTTCTGCACCCTAGCAGCGACTAGAATAAAGTGTCGAGGACAAGAAACTCGAGGCGCTATATGAGCACCGCGTAAGTCTTCATATATCGGAGCTGTTGGCAGCATGGCTAACTGTGATCAATCTTGTAAGTGAAGCGTATGTCCAGCCTCTTTTTGTCCTACCTCCCTTAAGTTCTTGGGCGGAATTTTGATGGAAAACTCTATAGGGTCTAGGCTATGCTCCAACTGGCTTTCTTACACACTTCAGCACTATGAACGTCAATTTGGTGTAACTTTCGGACGTCCTCATGAGAGAAACATGGCTTCCTCTTGATTCAGGGCTAAAGAAATTTGTTCTACACATCTACGCCAAGCAATAATGTCACATAAGCGACAAACAATTCAAGTTTCAACAAGACAAAAATGCGATCTAAATCCTAATAGCATAGCTGCACATTAATTAAGGCTATGACGGTAACAGAGTTTGGAGCGACGGTTAGGTATCCATTCCAAGTTCGCAAGAGTCCTCTATAATATGATCCTGATTTGATCCACGGCTGAGACTATGCATGTCCGCTGTAGTTGTATCATTTGACAGGGTCGAAGGCAGGTAACCGTTGCCTTGTTTGTAGTCTCAACGCACGCCATCAATCCATCATAGCGTACATACAAAAACAGATGACCATACATATGTATAATAGCATGCAATGACACGATTATGTATATGTAGGCTCAAAGTCTTGAAAGGTATACATATACTGAATGCCGAAACGTGAGAGAATGCGATACGTAAGTTTCGCACTTGAATTCAGTGGCATATTCTGACGCGAAGCTCCATCCACGGCTCAAAGTTAAACGTAGCTGACAGCGTGACAAACGAACAGTACTGGCATAATAGGAACGCTGTGACTGCGATTGATTTGTCTCACTCGATTAATTGACCTGTTCAGGCTGTTCTAATGGAAGCTTATACAGAACCTGAATTACACGCCCGAACTTGCCAACGAGTTATCTGCACTTAGATCTTTACGCGAACGTTAACGATGCCAATTGCTATCGATCATCAACACTTGACTAAGCCACGTAGGCCTATGCGTGGCAATGAAATTTGAAGAAATAAGAACTCAAATAAAATCGCGAGAGTACAGGAATCTATGAATTCGCGTGTTTATCTTAGCAGTGCGCTCGAACAACTTAAATGACTATAGACGGCGTCAATATGGTAAGGGAAGCTATGCATGCAATCCTGAGTAGGCCCTACTTATCGCGAGACTAATGTCGCCCTATATTGTAACTCTGAAAGCAATAAGCATACAACAACACTACATATATGCACGATTAAAACGCAATTTTTTCAGACAAGAAGAAACGGTCGAAAGAAGTTAACTGCCAAATACCACTGCCACTGTACAGCGTTATCAATATAGACGATTACCTGTTCTTCGACAGTTATACTACACGCTGTTTTTTCCTTACTTATCATACTGTAATATCTGCTGAGGCTCAAACTACTCCTCTAGATTAAAACGCCTTGAGACTCTCCATAAACGTGCCATACGTGTGACTTGCTTACTGGGATGGTCTGATAGTACAAAATTAATATTTAAAGAGCACAATATTCTAAAATTGAATGATATTACAAAATATCAAATTGGACTATTCATGTACTGTTATCATTATGGGCTTCTTCCATCACTGTTTGATAAATATTCCCTTAAGGGTGTAGCTATCCATGGACATAATACTAGAGCATCCTGTAAATATCGAACCCCAGGGGCACGAACCAGGACTAAGCAGTTCTCAATTAAATGCTCAGGTCCACCACTTTGGGATTCTCTTCCTCCAAATTTAATAAATATATTACACATGGCTCAATTTAAAGCTCAATTGAAACATTATCTCTTGAACATATAAAAAGAATAGAATGACTCGATAGATTGTACCTTAGTTAAAATTGTTTATAATGTACAACTGTGAACATTATAATCGGTTTTGTTTTGATTTTGTTTGTTTGTTTGTTTTAAATCTTGTACTGCGATGTTTTGTTATTTAGTTGTTTGGGTATGATTTAGCCCTAAAATTGTTATTTAAGTTGAATTTTCTATAACTATATGATCATAAAAATCGTCTTGCCATCAGTCAATGTAATATGGAAAAGGGGCAGCCCTGCAATAGCGGATTATTTTATCCTTTTGGGCTGTCCTGTTGACGGCATCAGCAGATTAACATTTTTTTAAATGACTGATTGTTAATTAATTGTGCTGTTGTTGATTCAATAAACGGCTGATTGATTGATTGATTGATTGATTGATTAATTGGATAACCTGCGTGTTTGACTAAATCAGAAAGATTGCTACCATACAGTTACATGCACGTTGCAAAAGAAATGATTGCGAGACTTGATGAATAATTTTCTCATTTGCGGAATGAACTATGAATGAGTGAAAGAAAATTATGGCAGTGTGGCAATATAGGGTAATTAACGTGATGGGACATGATCGTAGTAGCGCGTAGAGTACGGGCCCGAGCCTCGCCCTAGGCAGCGGTTGTATAGGAACCATGATCAAGTCAGTCACGCTCAATTGCTTTGCGCCATCGATATTCTGTCTTGAGCACATCTGAACTTCTGGAAGCAAGACAGTTGCATGCAGTGGCTCCAACACAGACGTCTTCTGAATCACTTCAACCCTTATTATGCTACTGTATTATAATTACATGCCAACGAAATGAATCCAATGAATGAAGATGATGATATGGAGTCATAGTTTACCATGATAACTGCTGAGATGTGGTGACATTCATGACAACTGAGGGAACAGATCACGGCGTTGTATACGGCGTTGGCCAGACGTCGCAACAGGTTGCGGTTGTTGGATCGAAGGCAGAGCGGGAGCATGGTGACGGGTCTATGCGTTGTGAATCTGCGATGTAGAACGGTGAAAGGAGTGAGGAAGTTGATTGCCTTCGGTGGCTGACATCGGGTGAAAGGTGGAACTGACGGCGACTGTACAACGGAAGACGTGGTGAAGAGACGATCTTCAAGACGCGGTTCATCACACTTAGGTGAAAGAACGGAATGATTCGTCTAGTCGGAATCGATCTCGGTTCGGTTGACTTGCTTTGACGAATGGAACTGGCATGGATGGCGACATAGACCGGTTACTCATTGGAGCGTGGTACGGAGTCGGAAGCTGAGGCTGTGCACCATCTATGCTATATCGGATATATCCTGTCTGTTTAGAAGGGCGAGCACTGGACCACGAACGGGACACGAATGTTCATTTTGCTTACTTACACACTTCAGTACTATGACAGAACTTCAGGTGGATTACTCGCATTTGACAATTCGCTGTCGAACAGTATCTATATTGGCCACCGCGAAAGGAGTGTTGAATAAAGTACTCATGCGCAAATACTCTAAAGAGTTATGCTCCATCATTTCTTTTGGCACAGGCCTACTGACTGTTTAAAATCAATCAAGATAGACTCTAGTGCTAGCTTCACTGAAGTAGTACGCTGAAAAGACAAAGATGTTTGAAGGGCCTCATAGGCTAATTTTGCCAAATGTCTTCTTAAAATGCAGTAGCAACGAAAAACCTTCGAAAACTGTTTCAATTTATAGGTATTATAATAAAATCTTTTCTTTTGATTCAGATTGATGATGATGATGATGATGAATACGACAATTTCTACAGCGCCGTAACACGGCACATGCCGTTACAAGGGCGCTTTGACACGATAAACACTCAGTCCGGATACGCCAACTTGAAATAATGTGTCTTGAGTCTGGACTTAAATGACTCCAGGGATGTTGCTGAACGGATTGAAGGTGGAAGATTGTTCCAACACCTAGGTCCAGCAACAGAGAATGCGCGGTCTCCGAAGCAGGTTTTAGATTTTCGTACCTTCAGATCGCCGCGCGCCTCAGATCGCAAAGAGGGTCCCGACCTAGATGACGACACGCCGATGCAGTATGCTCTTAGGTACTCCGGTGCCATACCATGGAGGGACTTGTACACCAGTAGGGCGAGTTTATGATCTATACGATACTGCACCGGGAGCCAGTGCAGTACGTCACGAAGCAGAGGCGTGACGTGATCATACTTTCTTCGGTTGAACACTAGTCTCGCTGCTGAATTCAAGACGGATTGCAGTCTGTCGAGCAGATGTTTGGGCGCGCCAGCCAGTAGGCTGTTGCAACGATCTACCTGAGTGACCACGAAGCAGACAACCGCCGTTTTTGCCGCTTCGAAAGGCAGTGAACGTATGCAGCTCCTAGTTAGCCTCAACTGGCGGAAACATCTGCCCACCAACTGATTTACGTGACCCGTCATCAGCAGGTCTGACTCAAGCAGGACTCCCAAGTCACGGACCGCACCAGACGGCGGCAACTGCACCCCGCAGACCCCCAGAGGGACACTGCTCAGCTGACCACGTCGCCTGCGCGTCGCACACCAGAGGAAGTCTGTCTTGTTAGGATTTAGAAGTAGACGGTTCGACCTCATCCAGCCCGCCAATTCCTCAACGCCGAGTTCCATTCGTCGCTGAAGCTGGGGGCCTCCGATCCTGGACCGGTCGTATATAGTTGTGTGTCGTCGGCGTAGAAATGCGACGACAGCCCCAATCGGGAGGCGAGTTCGCCAAGGTCTGCGGTGTACAGCAGGAATAGTAGCGGTCCAAGGACCGACCCCTGAGGTACTCCACAGTGGAGGCGACGCACAGACGACCTCTTTCCGTTGAATAGCACCACCTGACTTCGGTCACTGAGGTAGGAGCAGATCCATTCAAGCACTGCAGAACGAATTCCGTAGGTTCGAGACAGGCGCTCAATGAGTATACCATGGTCTACGGTGTCAAAAGCAGCTGACAGATCGAGGAGGCCAAGCAGCGCATGATCCCCCCTGTCAGCCGCTTCAACCAGGTCTGTGTAGACTTTTAGAAGCGCTGTCTCAGTTGAATGGAACCGCCTGTATGCTGATTGTTGACCAGGTAGCAGACCAGACGTGGTCAGATGGTCCATAAGCTGTACATTTACAACTCTCTCGAGAAGCTTCGACAGTGTTGAGAGGTTCGAGATGGGTCGATAGCTGGAGGGATCGTCACTCGGCAGCGATTGTTTCTTCAATCTCGGGGTTATGTGCGCCGCACTGAAACATGATGGAAACACTCCGGATAACAAAGAAGCGTTGAAGATTCCAGCGACGAACGGAGCGAGCAGATCACGGCATGACTTCAATAACCAAGTAGGCATTGGATCGAGAGACGAGTACTTGTTCGCTGACCTGTCGATTAATGTACACATCTCGTCGACCGTAACTGTCCTGAAGTTCTGAAGCTGAACACCCGTCCGAGCTTCAAGAAACTCAGCAGGCGATGCACCATCTGTGGCAGTTCTTATGCCAGCTACTTTTTGTTCGAAGAAGTCAGCGAGGGCATCTGCTGATAGCCCAGGCGACGGGACAGCTGACTGCTCTTTCGTTCTGCACATTCCCTCGTCTATGACACGCCAGAGCTCGACCGGATCTCGGGATGCGCTGACCTTCTCTTTCCAATAGCACCACGTTTTTCTTCAGTCATCCGATGGAGACCACGAAGCGCCTCGATCCACTTCTGGTAGGAGTGGTCAGAGCGATGTTTTTTGTAAAGACGCTCCAGTCTCCTCACCTTGCGTTTGGTGGCACGGCACTCGGCGTCATACCATCGATCAGAAGACCGCCGCTCTCGACAAGTCACCTCGACAAATGGTGCATGCTTGTCAAGCAGCGACGTGACAACAGTGTCGAACAAACAGGCAGAATCTGTCATTTCATCTGTCAACTGCGAAGAGTCGCAGAGACAGGAAGACTGGAGATCTCTCTTGAACGCGTCGACATCAAAGGTTCTCCATTTCCGACGGCTGCAAGTCTTGTAGTTTGGTGGATCAGCTTCGGCCACACGGAACTTCCAAAGTAGCAGCTTATGATCCGTTATATCTCCTGGTAGATCGGTCACTGCAACTGTCGGAACGTCGTCCTTTCTCGCGATCACGACATCGAGGATGCCCCCTCGGTTGTGGGTCACGTCACTGACCATCTGCGACGCTCCATACGCCACAATAAGCTCACTGATTCTCTGCACCATCGGGTCGTCGGGGCGATCGAATCTCACATTGAGGTCACCGGTGATGGCGAAGGGTGTATTGAATGACGACATGAACTCGAGTAGTGTTCCGAGTTCGTCAGCGAATGCTGTGGTCAACCTCGCAGAGCCTGGACGGTAGACAACCGCAACGACGCAAGCCTTTCCACTCACCACGATCCTGGCACAGAGCAGCTCGAAAGTGGTTGGAAGCAGTGGTGGAGTCAGCTTAGCCAGGCGAACCGTCGAAGAGGTAACCATCGCCACTCCACCGTAGTTCCGGAAGTGCATATTGTCAGCATTTGCTTCTGGAGGTATTGGCCGTGCACACTCAATAACCTGTAGACCCACAGATCTAAGTCTACGAAGAGGAAGATCATCGGCGTCCTCGTGCCAGGTCTCGGTGAGGCAGAGTAGATCTAATCCAACCTCGCGCCATAATTGTTCAATATCGTCAACTTTGTTGGTAAGGCTCCGTATGTTAAGCGATGCACATCGAAGTTCGCAGGAACCGGTGGAAGAATGACGACGCAGAACTGGCCTGTTAAGGCATCGGCTTGCGGAATCAGTAGGGCCAACTTTGATGTGGGCGGTCGGCCAATTACCGATGATCACTGGTATTTTGTCACTCTCATAGGTTGAAACATGATGCTGACCGATGGGTCGTCTGTGTTGTTGTTTATGTGCTCCCGATCTACAGCCTCTCCTCCGGCGTCTAAGACCTAGGTCGATCACTCGACGCCGTACAACATCGTCAAGCGCACACACAGTTCTCCGACACTTCAACAACCAGTCGCGCCCGAGGCAGACAGCACGCATCAGTGAGTCATCGAGCATCAGCATACAACCAGATTAGCACGCATCAGTGCACACAGCACCAAATCGTCACCAGATCTTCACTCAAAAACGTTCGAAAAACACAACAAACTGATGAAATAATCCATAATCAACCGAAACTTTGTGGTCACGAATTAAAACTCTAGCCTGTGATGTAAAAACCTAACTCAGCCATCTAGTAGGCTCTAGGAAATAAAGGCTAACTGCTAAATCTGAAGAACACCTGCACACGAGCAGCCAACACGCGGCGCTCCCTTTTTGGTCCAGAATAATCATCAAGCCAGTTATACATGAGGTTTATTTATAAATCAAATTCTGTCCTGTCTTTGCGCTGTCCTACTACTACAGTGTGCACTGTGGAGCTGGTATAGTAACTTAAAGGGGTGTATTTAGTCTCTGCAAGAACTTTCCATGAAACTTTGGGGTGGGCTGGAATCGTACGAGTAACCAGAGCAGCCAGTAAACGATTGAAGATGTAAAGTGAAATAGCTACTAAATGTATTTGTGAGGAACTAAAAGGCGATATAGCAAGCGATATAATGCTTACATATATACATGCATGCATACATACATACATAGTTACATACATACATACATACATTGCATTGTATTGTATTTGAACACTTGTTATAGCGCCCCTACCAGATTGCCCATTCAGAGGCGCTCCCGACTACTGCGCGGACGCTGAATCGGAGTTTCACGCCGAAGCGCATGAGCAAATGCGAGTGAAGGACTTGCCCAGGGTCCCTACGCGGCGGCTTTGAGGTGGATTCGAACCCGCAACCCTCCAGCTGCAAGGCACCGAACATACCCCTATACCACCGCGCCCCAGTTGTATTGTGTTGTGTTGTATTGCATTGTATTGTACTCCACGTTTATATTGCGACCGAGCCACCCGCAGTAAAGATCCGAGAAATTAATCTCTGATAAACCGACCGACCGGGAATCGAACCCGGGCCGCCGGCGTGGCGAGCGGGCTACCAACCCACTCGGGCACTCAGGATCTCATACATACATGCATACATACATACATACATACATACATACATACATACATACATACATACATACATACATACATACATACATACATACATACATACATACATACATACATACATACATACATACATACATACATACATACATACATACATACATACATACATACATACATACATACATACATACATACATACATACATACATACATACATACATACATACATACATACATACATACATACATACATACATACATACATACATACATACATACATACATACATACATACATACATACATACATACATACATACATACATACATACATACATACATACATACATACATACATACATACATACATACATACATACATACATACATACATACATACATACATACATACATACATACATACATACATACATACATACATACATACATACATACATACATACATACATACATACATACATACATACATACATACATACATACATACATACATACATACATACATACATACATACATACATACATACATACATACATACATACATACATACATACATACATACATACATACATACATACATACATACATACATACATACATACATACATACATACATACATACATACATACATACATACATACATACATACATACATACATACATACATACATACATACATACATACATACATACATACATACATACATACATACATACATACATACATACATACATACATACATACATACATATATCCATGAAGTCAATGAATTACCCGACGACTATTTCAAGTAAACTAAATTAGAAGTTGAATCTCGACGATTAAAAACACACTGGCAGCGCTTTCTGACTTATTTTTAATAGGCGATATACAAATGAATGTTCTGTTAGAATTACAACTTTAATTATAAAATTAACTTTGAGAGTATTTGTTTCAGTTACTTACGCCGGATGCAATGTAGACTGGAATGAAAATCCATCCGAGAATAACGAGAATGAAGATGGCCTGATTAATAGACATAGAGAGAAGATTCACTTCCTGTTATCCAGAGACTAAGAGGCCTAACTGAGCGGAGACAAATAGCATAGACTTTCTATATTCACGTTAACGAATAGACCTATATCACGCAGAAATGTTCGTGCTTTATCACCACCTAAATTAAGCTTAATTTCTCGCTCGTTTGTTGCCAGAGTCAAGAACCTGGGAAAAAGGGAAAGCAGACATTGTTCAAAATTTAATTTCTGCCATACCCTATATAGAGGCTCCCCGAGCGTCGGCCAGAGATTCCGCTGCAGTTCAATAAAAAAAAATTTAAAATGACCAACTGCAATCAGAAAAAGCTGAACAGTGAGTAGAATTCTTCACAGATCTCAGCAGACACTATTCTATGTTAAAATAATTAACATTATAACGTGAATGTATTTTTGCAGTTTACATGTCGTTATACTTTATGACTGCAATAACATTTTATTTCTTAAAAATTGGACGGGTGAAACGCTCTGGGTTCCGTGAACATACACTTGCGTTCCGTCACTGCTATAAGGTTGAAAACCACTGCGCCACATCGTTCAATATAATTTCACCCTCATGCCCTTGCTATAAGCTATCGAAGCAACATAGTATTACACCGTTGTCGGTTGCCAAATGCAATTCAAACATTTGTAGGTAACCAAAATTAACAGTAATCAAGTTTAGAATAATAGCGTATGTTGAGAGTAATAGCATAATGTAGGCTAATAGCATAATGGAATCCTCAATACTTACGTTGAGTTCAAAGACAGCTATTCCGATTCCACTGGAAGCTCCTGACCCTGCCAATCCGATGAAGTGACCGCTGCCGATGTTGCTGGCGAATAAGGAAGCTCCAATCTGTGTCACGAAACATCAGTCAAAGGCAATGAACAACACACATCTTCATGTCCATAGGCTTTTGCTATCATAAACAGCTACCATCAGTCGACTTATGGAATTTAGGGTATCTCAACTGCGTCATCAGAATACATCTACGTTGATTGTAATAATAATTATAATTACGACAATTTCTATAGCATCATCAGCAGCAAGATACTTCTAGGATGCTTTCTGCACACTGTCAACTGTTAGCGCAATGCTGAGTTACATAGCGATTACGATGCCATTGATAATCAGATCTTTGATCTAATTATCAAGCTAAACAATAATAGTTACAAAGTGACTATTATAAAGGAGCCTAACCCTTTGGAACGTCTATGATCTGTTCTATTATCCAGATGACTTATTTCTTTTTTGTTAAAACTTACGAGAACAAAGTTCATACTCCGACCGCCGAGAAAGTATCCGCCAATGCTCCCTCTATTCTTCAGTGACGCCTGCAACGAATAATAAATGATTTCGCCTGCATACACCAACGCTAAGTCTTATTTTGATAAAAGTATAAAGCTCATTGAAATATGGCTGCTATTTCACAGACTAAAGATTTTTCTGACTGCAAGAAGACATAATTATATCACATTGACTGCGCTTTTTTCTATCACTTCTTGTCAGTGCTTTTTTCATACGAAAAAAGGTTCCGGAACTCAACAAATTCAGAACAGTTATAGGGACATATTTTATGGTGATATTTCTATTTCATATAAATCAATATCAATAAACATCGAAAGCACGGAAATTAAATGAAAATAGGGGTCTATCTACATAATTGTTAATACTTCTTTATGAACAATTTAAATTAACTAAATTATTTTTTAATAGCTGAAAAAAGGTCCTGGAACGCCGTTCCGGACCGCTCCGGCTGAAAAAAGCACTGCTTCTTGTTACAAAATACGAACAAGCATCAGAGACTTTTCGAGTCATAATAGCAATCTACCTTTAAGCGCAATGCGTAGCGATCAGCAACCTCGTTTTAACATTTCAACCCGTTTAAAAGCCATGTAACAGCAATGCTATTCGAAGATCGGAGAGTAATGAAATAGACAGTTTGAAGATGGTATTAGAAGTTTATTCGCCGCTAGAACTCTTAATATTAGAAGGCAGACAGTGTCTTCTGTTGGCCTTGCCCGGACTATCATACTAAGCTCACAATAATCTGTTGGCATCGGGAACTTTAAATTCCTCCTGCATCTGCATTGCTTAATCGCTACTGGAGATTACTAACAGGAAAAGTCATATTTCAAATTCATGCGTGCGTATATTTAGGAACATTTTATAACACTCCTACAAAACACCTCTGAAAGCTGTTGTATATAGCCTAAATGCGCATTGCAGTAGGCCTATATATACTCATAATAATGCTCTATTTTTCTGGCCAAATGATGGGTCAAAAGTTGAAAAAAGGCTGCAGTAGAAAACACACGCTAGTCTGCTTTATCCAAATGATAAAGGTTTAATATCTGCCATTAAAACATTCTTGAATAAGCTTTCTCAAATTTCGACTAGGATGACGAATATTTTGTGTGTGCAACTGTTAGGTGAAGGTGAAACTGCTTATTCTTTGACGACTCACTGTCACTCGCAGCATCAAAACCGCCTGCAGTGGGAGGAAGCATCAGCGCTCGTGAATAAGCTGGTGCCCTGCGCTTGGCTTTCGAGTGGCGATTTAGAAGTTTGGAGATTACTATTACGATTACGATTACGATCAATCCTTATTCTCTTATAAACAGCTCTATCTCCAAGTGCAAATAATAATAATCGCACCGCTGCATATTTCAGATCTAGAAATGGTTGTCTTAACTGTTGTCGATTCTAGTATTCTATTAAGCAATGAGCATAGTAAGTATGAACCCATATTCCAAAGCCAATGACGACAACGAAGTAAGCGATGATAACTCCGATGTCGATTCCCTCGATGTTTCCCACGGATCCAGTTCCACTGGACATGATGATGATGACGATGGGAAACAGTTGCTCGTCTCCTGGTTTCCTCCTTCAGAAGACAGAGAATGTGGAGGACCGCAGCTGTAACTCCTAAACTCCTTTCGATAGAAACTGCCAGCAACGACCGACGACGGGTAACTAGACCCGACCGGCGGAGCAGCAGCAGTATCAGCTTACGTACCGTGCAAAACGAAGCACCCATGATTCGGTCTAGGATTAAATGCGACGATTGCGGTGCTAAACGAATTGCAATTGACTCGGATTTACATTCAATGGACGCTAAACTGAGACCGACTGCAGCATATAACTAAATCCACTCACGCGACTCAACGCTAATCTGTAATATACCCGGTACATCATCTGTCTGTCTTATTATCTGTCTGTCTTTCTGTACTATCTGTTAGAGAGTGACATGGGGGAGGCAATCTCGTCCCCATCCCCGCCCCGCAACAAGTAAGTCTTCCCCATCCCCACCCCATCCCCGCAGGGTTTGTCCCCATCCCTGCCCCATCCCCGCAGGGTTTCTCCCCATCCCCGCCCGACTCCCCGCAGGACGACATCACATTCCCCGCAAAAAGTTTACACCAATTCAAATTTAAAAAATAACATTTTTTAGCCAACAAATCCATTTGTATTGCAGACTGCAATAGTCTGTTATTATCTTATTGACAGTTTGCATTAACCAAGTCCTGACTATTTCTGACTAGAAGGCTTCAGGAAATAAAAATTCTCCTTATCAGTTCTCAAGTTCTTAACATCACCCGGGTTTATTGCCGGCTCATTCCCCATTACCGCGGTATTACCGCGAGAGTAAACCCCATTACCGCGGTATTACCGCAATTGTTGTCCCCATTACCGCGGTATTACCGCAATTGTTGTCCCCATTACCGCGGGATTTACCGCGGTTACCGCGGTTTCCCCGCGGGGAAATTCCCCATGTAACTCTCTACTATCTGTCTCTATTTGTGTGACTTAATGTGCTATTATTCTGCTATATGCAATTAACAGAAGGCCATAATGATGATATTGAAGAATGAAAGAATAGCAGGCAGAAGCGGTCATGAGAACAGCGAGAGGGAAAGAAAGGAAAAGAATGCAAGAATATTGAGCTTCTAGGCTTCTGATGGACTTCACCTTATTTTATTCTGCGAGCGAGAGAGATAAAGAAGAACGAGGGGGCGCCAGTTGATTACCCAAATATTTTCTCACAGGCTACTTTAGAATTTTTAGCAATGTACATTGCCCTAACAATGTACATTGTTAGGGCAATGTGCCCTAACTTCGATATTTATGTCTGTTCGCATTTTGCGTAGTCGAACTAAATAGAATCCTTATTCTTCGAGTTCTTCACTTCTTTCTGCTTCCTTCATCCTCCTCTCTTCTTCCTCTTCCTCTTCCTCTTCCTCTTCTTCTTCTTCCTTCTCTTCCTCTTCCACTTCTTCTTCGCTGGTCTTACTAATACAACGGATGCAGATCGGCAATGTCTCGTAAATGCGTCTCATTGTAGGCCTAACTGTTTGCGTTTCGACAGTGATAAAAATCAGGAATTTCACGGCATACTAATCATAGGAAAATCAGGCGAATCCACTGCTGAGCGCTTTGCACCGATGACCTTTTAATAATTCTTCTAGCAGTACGGAGCTGAAGAAATTTCCGGCTGTGAACTTGAATAGGAACAGTCGGTGTGCGTATGCCCGTGTGTTGCAAAGGCACTTAGGCCTAATCGCTAATTCCTGTCTTCAGTGTAACCAAGCAAAGGTTTTAAAGAGAAAACATCAGCTGCTAACCTTACACACATCACATCATCACCAAAATATATTTTCTAGATCGCAGGTCCATGAAAGCGATATTTGCATAGTCGAACTAAATGGAATCCTTTTTCTTCTAGTTCTTCTCCTCTGTCTCCTTCCTTCTTCATCCTCCTCTCTTCTTCTTCTTCCTCTTCTTTTTCATCCTTCATCTCCTCCTCTTCTTCTGCTTCACTGTAGAGTCAAGCGTTGCTTGATCAAACTGCTATAAAAAGTCTCCGTAGAAACCCGATCTCATTGGAGGCTAATTATTAAGAAATTCTTTAAAAAATCCTTATTCAACAGGTCACTAGATTTAAGTCAGACTTGTTTAGGTTTTAAGGCTTTCAGCGCTTTAGCGTTAATTCAACATTCTCACTTCTTAATTGGCTCAATACAACTATTCCCATCTCTACTTCTTCTTCTCTTATGCGGCGACATCAGTTTGAACCCCGGGCCAGTCACTGCATCTCACTTCAACCTCTGCACACTTAATATCCGTTCACTTCTCAACGAAAAACATTACACGGCGTTACATGACCTCGTTTCATCTTCCAACCATCGTCCTGACGCAATCGCCTTAACCGAAACTTGGATCACCTCATCTGCCACTAACAGTCAGCTTGATAGCTGTAGACCTGACGGATACTCTCTCATTAGCTCACTCCGGCAGCCTAAAAATTCATCCAAAAGTTCAACTTCTAATCTTGGAGGCGGAATTGCCTTCCTAATACGTGAACCAGCTACCGTTCTTGCATCGCCCACCTACATGTACAAAACCTTTGAATCATCATCTGTCACTATCAAACTGCCCACATCTAAACTAACGATCTACAACATCTACAGACCCCCGACATCATCAGCCTACTCTGCAAAGCCCAGTGCTTTCCTTGAGGAATTTAACTCATTTCTATCTGTTGCTGTCACCACACCCAACGAATTTGTCCTCACTGGCGACTTTAACATCCACGTCGACAACCCCACCGATCCATTTGCATCACAGTTTCTTTCCTCATTAAGCGCTTTCAATCTGATCCAACATGTTTCTTTCCCCACTCACAAATATGGCCACACTCTTGACATAGTCATTACTTCTGTCTCATCCGGCCTGTCACCGATCCTCATCAGTGAACTCAACTCACCCTCTGATCATTATTCAATTTTCACTCAACTTAATATCGAACCATCTCCTCGCCCCCCCACCCAAACTATGCTCATTCCGCCGTATTGGCTCCATCGACCTCGATGCATTCAAACTTGACCTTCAATCCTCCTCCCTTCTGCTCAATCCTCCAACAGACCATAACGATCTCTTGTCTGCATACAATTCCATTTTGTCAGAACTCCTAAACAAACACGCTCCAGTCATCACTAAACCTGAAACTCATGCAAAAAATCCATGGTTCAATTCTTTCCTTCAAGCTCTCAAATCATCGCGGCGTCGCCTGGAACGAGCATACAGACATTCAGGCGACGTCTCTATTCTCAAAAAACTTAAAACCTTAACAAATAGATACCACAGCCAACTTCTTTCAGCCAAAAAACGTTATCTATCATCTCTCGTTCATTCAAATTCATCCAACCCTCGAAATCTTTGGAAAACTGTAAATAGTCTTCTCCACCGTGGCTCCTCTCACCCACTCCCAAACTCAATCCCACATGCATCCATTGCCGACTCTTTTGCATCCTTCTTCACTGACAAGGTTTCCTCCCTCCGCCTTTCATTACAGACTCTCTTATCAAAATCAACTTCTACGCAATCTGACTCCTCCCCCTCAGTCGACCACAATGACACAACTTAACCACCTACTGCATCTTTCAACCTTTTCGAGCCTGCTACTGAAGCAGAAATCACTACCCTCATTCAAGCCTCTCCAAACAAACAATACGACCTCGACCCAATCCCAACTTCCTTACTTAAAGACTGTGTAACCCTCCTCGTTCCTACTGTAACCAAAATCATCAACCTCTCTCTATCGACTGGAACTTTTCCTTTACTTTTCAAAGACTCTGTTGTCAAACCACTTCTAAAAAAACCATCCCTCGACAAAGAACTCCTCTCCAACTACCGTCCAATATCAAATCTCTCTTTCTTATCCAAACTCTCGGAACGGGTTGTCCTCTCTCGTCTCAACCTCAAACAATCTTCTAAACCCAAATCAATCTGCCTACACCAAGCATCACTCTACCGAAACTGTCCTTGCCTCGCTATACAACAAACTTGTCATGGCGATAGGCCGTCAACAAGTCTCTTGTTTGTGCCTCTTAGACATCTCTGCCACCTTCGACACAATAGACCATTCTATCCTCATCAAACGCCTTTCCTCTGCATTCGGAATCTCTGGCACTGCCCTATTGTGGATAAAATCATATCTCTCATCACGCTCTTTCACTGTCAATGCCGCCGGTCACTCATCAAATCCGCACACCCTCACCTGCGGTGTTCCTCAAGGTTCTGTTCTCGGTCCTCTGCTGTTCATTCTTTACACCTCCCCACTCAGCAAACTCATTTCCTCATCCTCTACTGATCATCACCTCTATGCCGATGACACACCACTTTCTTTCTCCCTCACTCCCTTCCAGACGCATTAAATCATCTACGCAATACAATCACCCAGATTTCAGCTTGGATGACCGCTAATCTGCTCTGCCTTAACCCTTTAAAAACAGAATTCCTCATTATTGGCCTCCGCGAGCAATTAAACAAACTAGCCTATCCTCCCGATCTTTGTCCAACCGATCTCGCTTCTCCCGCACTTACTCTTCTCCTGTCCGCAATCTTGGAATCATCATTGATAAGAACCTCACCTTTTCCGACCACATCAGCCAGCTATCTCGCACCTGCTATATGCAAATCCGCGACCTTCGTCGATTGCGCCCATACTTGATTACAAGACTGCATGCACAATAGCCACCTCAATTGTTCATTCCAAACTCGACTACTGTAATTCCATCTTTTACAACATCGACTCTTCTCAAATCAAACGCCTGCAAACAGTCCTGAACGCTCTCGCCCGCGCAGTCACCAAAACTCCCAAACACCACCACATAACCCCTGTTCTCAAATCACTTCATTGGCTTAAAGTCCCTCAGCGCATCCATTACAAAATAGTATCTCTTACCTACAATGCCCTCCAAACGTCTAAACCCTCTTACATTCGCCAGCTATTCACCATCCAACCGCCCGGGTCTACTTGCTCATCATCATACCTTTCTCTATCCCCGGCCTCCAGTGTCATCCGCTCTGAAATTCTGCAACCGCTCCTTAGTCTATGCTGCACCAGCTCTTTGGAACGGACTCCCAAAAGACCTCCGCCAATTTGCTCATCCTCCTATCTCGCCTCTTAACTCAACTTCTCCTCCGCTTGCACTCTCCTCTTCTACTTTCCACTCACGACTGAAAACCGAACTCTTCAAGATATCCTATCCTGATTCCACTCCTTCGCCACCACACTACCACCATCATCACCGATTGCCACCGTAGCACCATGCTGTCTCCTCGGCTTGACCTCCCCGGATTTTGACCTGGCACCGAAACGAACAGAGGAGTTTTGGCTATTGCGGACTTGATTTGATATAGCGCCGGTGAATAAGCTGGTCTCCCTGACGTGGCTTTTGTGGGCGCTGAGAAATTTTCGAAGATTTACATTACATTACATTACATTACGACGGTTTAATTTTACTTTCTTATAATGTTATTAGTGTATTTGGTTTCTTTGAATTTTTGACGGTCCTTTTAAGTAGGAAAATCTCGTCAAATTACTTTTGACTGGACAAACTCATTGCCGTTCCAATCCCCTCCAAAAAAAACGAGGCATGGCCTGATTGAATCTCTGCATTAGAGCGTTAATGCAATAAAAATCTCTATCTTTCATCTAGGCCAGGAAAACAGTTCAGTTTGTTTAAGGGAAGAATCTTTAACGTAAAGACCTGTTCATTTTTATGTTCAGAGATGTAGGCTACAAGACTCGAAGTCATGTTGACATTTAATAGACAGGACCAAACAGAATCTGTGACTAATTGGTGTAGACTTTGACCAGCCACGGATTTAATTTCAAACACTCCGTGTTATAGTTTCCACGCTCCAACCATCAATTTAGATGAGCAGACTACACCAATGACTAATTTTAGCTGTCATATCTCACACTGAATTGTAACCGCCGTCAAACCCGATAGCTGAAACGATTGACATTGGCTTAAGGCCGACGGGCCTTTTTAGACGAACATATTATTTGTTGGAACCTGCCGAAGGGTAGAGAACTTAAAGAAGAAGATTATTTAAGCGATGAATTCTGGGCTTTTGCGGAACACCTTTATGCATGTATGATGTATCTGCATGATCAGTTAACCTTCATGCAGCAACTGGGAGAAATTTCACTCCCTGAGCAAGTTTTAAGCCTAACTTTTAAACGGGAGAGATATTAAAACTCCTTTACAGACTTTTCCTGAATATGTCTTGCTTACAAAACTGTTTCTTAAGGTTACTCTGGCATGACGCGGTGTGACACGACGTCAAACTCTGACATCGCAGCTGACATTTCATTTGATTTATATTATAATTATTGTATATCTTGACATATTGTTCTTAGACGGTGTCAAGCTATGGTTTTTGGGTGGGTAGAATTCGCAAAACATATTTTTGTCATCATCTGTTAATTACTTCTTATGTAGCCTATCACGTTATCTAGCATGTATCACTCACCGTTACGTTTTAAGTTAGTAGGCTAGTTATATCTCTGCAAAGACTGCAACGTTAAGTCTTCAAAATTTGGTATCGGTGTTCAGAACTTCAGACTAGGGTTTTTCGACCACAAGGAATTGGCAATGCTGATGTGTGACATGGTTTGGTTAAGATATTCAACGGATCACGTGATATGATGTCACTCATGTCGACGTTACAAATAACCACTTGTAACCATAATGTCTTTGAATGGTCATCTCGGCGGCGTCTAGTTTGTGGTCTTTGGCTTCAAGGAATCCGGAAGACACACGCCTGACATAATTACATATCATGATCTCTAACATCAAGTAACAGGTCAACTGGTCAAATGACTTCGACATTTAAGGTAAACCGATGGTCGTAGAAAGTTGAATGTAGCCTACCAATTTTTATTTGAATTACAACGGCTAAATGAGTAATCTCATTTTTATGTAGCATTGACTGTAATCACTCCTCGGAGGATATTATGGTAAATTTTATTTAAAAGATTTTACATGAATGACTAAAGTGTAATAATCAGCATTGCCAAGTGAGGTGTAATACATCGTTGATTATTGCAGTTACATACAAGCGCATTAAAATATGAATAATGACCAGTCCAATTCTAAAGTCAATGCTTCTTTGAAATCTGCTGACTATCTGATTGTAATTGATGCCTGTAACCGTCATGACCCTTCCTTGGCGTACACTCTATTAACTGACACCTACAGAATAGCACCTATGCGACACAGCTTTCTCAGTTGTTCACTGTATAACTGATATGCAACATGTATTATACAGGCAGCCAAGGTTCAGTACGGTACAGCATTGTTCTAATCATGCAACACGAAGGATCGTCTCTGCTTGTGTACTTGACATAATATAGCAGACATCCTAATTCTACAGTGCAAAATAGAGAAACCTAAAATCTCTTATAGAAGTAGGTTTGATTAAATAAGGAGTGCAGATGCTGAATTCTGAATTGTGACAATGACTTGAAGAACCTAGAGTGCTATTGAAATGTTGTTAAGTAAAAATGATATTTCTTTGGCGGACTTTAAATTCTCATGAATAATATGATACGGTCCTTACAGCTACCAAATTGAATAATTTCTTAACTAAAATTGGATGTATACTCTGGCAGCATACATTGAATGCACAATAAGTTTTAAACAATTTCTTTAAAAAGACCCACCGTCGTTGTCTATCGGCATTGCATTTAACTCCATATGAAGAGATAATGTCCATTGCAAACGAACTTCGCTCTACTCATAGCTGTGGCTTAGATGGCATTAGTCCACAATAGCCTAATTATAGCCGGACTTGCATTAGATGCTGTATCAGTGCCTCTGGCGCAAATTATAAATAATTATTCTTCTATTACTAATGGCATGGTTTTAAACGATATGAGGTTGCAAAGTGATTCATATATTCAATCTGATCAAAGGAATAAATTACATAATGATTACACCTTATCGTAGGCCTACCTTACCGTATACCTCATATCACACCCTATACCTTACTTCACTTTATCTCACTTTATATTGTCTTACCTCATCTTGCCCTGCATATCCATGCAAAAATGTAGGCTATGGTTATCAACTTTAACAGTGCCGTTCGGTTAATAAAAAAAGTGAAATGCCACATTATCCTGAACGCTGATACTAGATATTAGTTTATTGGTGCGTTTGTAGGTAATTCTTAGCATGTGCTCTAGAGACAGGACGTTTCTCCTTGGTCGTTTTCTATGACAAATCTTTCTTCCGTTTCTTTCTTTAAATCGCCTTTGATTTCGTCGTGAAACCCGTTTTCAGTTTTCTGTAAGGCCATTATTTCCACGTCCTTAGGAAAATCATTTCCTGGTCTCTTCATACCCTGAAAGTAACAGAGCCAAGTCGAGCTACTGAAAGAATGTACCACGAAGATAAGGGAAGCAAAAGCTCAGTTATTGGAACCAAGTAAGAAGAAGAGCAGAGGTAGGTATAAAGGGCCATAACAGCAGGGACAGAACAAGAGAAAAAGGAAGAAGAAAAATAAAAAAAGAATGAAACGAAGAAGAAGAAGAAGAAGAGACGTAAGCTAAATGCAAGAGGAAGAAATGCTATAAACTTCAGTGGGAAGGTGCTCTTCCTTGCCGTCTAATCTTCTCATGGACAGTGTGCGCTCAGTGTACTCTTTTGATAGCGGAGTAGGCCTATAATGCTTGAAGGGGTACTTGAAGTTTTGGTGTTTCCTTTTGCGCGCCATAAACTGTAATGCATTTACAGTTTTCAGCTGAGAGGATAGCCTATTATGTGAATGATTAACAACGACTGTTCTGGTATAACGGATTTTTAAATCATAGAAAAAATCGCAATCTTGTAACTCAAAGATGTTACTTAGCCTACGTTTAGAATTTCTTTCTGCCCATTTGTGGTTTTCACGAAAAAAGATCCTACTATTTGGCTTAAAAGTGAAAAATTTCGACTATTTCAGTATTGCCAAAACTAATAATATTTTAAAAATTTGCTCATTTCATTTAACCAAAATGCATAAAAACACGCAAAAGTATATAATGTAGGCCTATATATTGTGTCAGAAGATCCTGGCGCGAAACGTGGCCCCACAAAGTCTTGTTTTCTGGAATATTTCGGCGTTTTAAAGTCTTACCACGAATTGACTTAATAAATAATTCAAAAGTCATTTCACTGTAAAAAAATAATAGTAGCATTGTGCAGGCCTTTAATAGACCTTTACTGACGCCAACAGATGCAGAAAAATGTTCTGCTTCCTAAAAGAGGTCATGGAAGAACAGAAATCTCGATTAAAGCACACGACTTGATACGTGAAATAAAATTGAGATAATTGATTACATCCAAGACCGAGATATTGCTTGGCGTTAGAGACTGATGCTGAAAATGATACTGATGATGAGGAGCAGGTAAAGATGACGATGAGTGCATTTAAGTAGCGCTTATACGTTAGTTTCCTGCAGCAGCGACGCGCCATTCTCATCGTTTAGGTGTTCTAGGTTTTCTTTCTCGTCCGACCATCGGCAGCCGCGAAACTTCAGAAGAAGACTTTCATTCACCTTCTCTTCCAAGTCCCTGTTCCCTTTTCATTTGCAAAATAGATTTTTAAAAGCTGCGTTGAAAATTCTTTAGATTGTTAGTTAAACCTTTTTTTAAATTCAACAGTTAACAGTCTGCTAACTATCATGCTATAGATGAGAATTGATTACATTAAATTCGATTGTAGGTGACTGGTAGCTTAGAGCAGACGGATATTGGAGATTTAATTGAGATACCTTTGATTATAGTAGCATGTATACCTGGAGGATGAAGACCATGAAACATCAGTTTAGATTTGATAAAATCAGAATGTACTTACTCATAATGAGGGATGCAGTTATACCGATCACTCCTGTGACGAGGGCTCCAAGTGGCAAGAACCACAAATATGATATGGCATAGAAATTCTCCAGACCTTGAAGCTGAGTCTGAGAAAAGAAAATAACGGAGTGTTTCAAATAACGCAATTTGATGTGATGTGCTGTTATCAGTGCCGTATTAAGGCGTAAGCCAACTAAGCTATGGCTTAGGGCTCCCGAGATTCACAGCGTTTTCGAGGGCCCCAAAATCCGGAGAAATTAAATCAAACTATTGTAGCAAATTCCTAATTTTGCATAATTTTAAATAATTTAGCGCTTTACCCTTAAACGTTTTTCAGCGCTAGTAATTTTCCAATACTATATACAGATTACTGAATACTGACCCAAGTCACAGCCTCACACTCAGTCTGCACAGGTCTATAAATTCATCAGCAAAATCATAGCTTATCATGTACAGGTACGTTTAGGACTTTGTGTTCAGATACCCGTACTTTTGTATTGACTTTGCTTTGGGGTTAGGGTTTAGGGCCCCGGTTGTCTTAACCCGGCTCTTGGCTTAGGGCCCCGAAGTCTTAATCCTGCCCTGACTGTTATGCAATAAATTTAAGCGTAGATAATTTATGCAGTTCATGAGAAAATGAGTTGTAATGTAGTGAAAGAAATGTTAATACATTCGTACTGTGACGCAATGCCATATAATGTATTCTTGTAGACAGTGCTTACGACATGGCTTCCAGCTCCAGACTGATCCACAGCTGTTTCGTTCCAGTGGTTTCTGGGCCAGATTTCATCAGATACCTCGTAGTACGTGTAGTTGGTATAGTTCAATGAGTAGTCAAAGTGAGTAGAGCTATGGTTTCCAGTGGAACATTTCTCCACGGATACAGAAGGCAGAGGAGGATGTTTGTGGCGCAGCGTCAAAGAGCCGATACTCAACCAGATGGAAAATAGTATACCCACAATGCCCCCTAGGAGTGCGCCCTTTAACAGAAAATATCGCCAACCACGTGTTGGAATGTAATCATCATTGTAGGCCTGTTACTCTCAGCATCATAATTATAGCTCATAATGCACAAAACTCTGAAAGTGTATCCACAGTCAAAATGCGCTGTAATTCGTTAGAAGATCCTGGTCGAAATTTGTTAGGTCAGACTAGCCAGAACCCTGGTTAAGATTACAGTTACCATATTATATTCAGTCAGATAGGGAGACCACTCGAAGATGCGCACGCTAACGAAAATTGCGTTTTTCTGGGAACTGCAAGAGATGTAGATGTTTTTACCAAACATAAAATTGATCATTTATAAAGCAATTAATTGTAGGCACTATAGAAGAATTCAATAAGATATCTTCTAATAAAAAGTACATCGATGTCTTCTTAGGAACTCTTTGTTACAAGACGTTCATCCATAGGATAGGCAACTGGGCAGTGGGCATCTTAAAACAATAGAAAGTGACTAAACCAGTTTTGAAAAGAAATGTATTGAAAGAAATTTTGATACATTTGTACTGTAATACAATGCCATATAATGTATTCTTGTAGACAGTGCTTACCATATGGCTTCCAGTTCCAGACTGATCCACAGCTGTTTCGCTCCAATCAGTGTGATTCTCATTACAGCTTTTATTTTAGTTACAGTAAAAGTTATGGTTAATGGCTTTTCATTTCAGTTATAGTTACAGTTATAGTTAGCATGTTTTAGTTATAGTTATAGTTACTAAATTTTTATTTTAGTTACAACTTAGTAACGATAAGACAGCATTCCTACGCTTGCGGATGCTCAAGATATTTAGAGACATTTTGACTAAAAGATTACTATGACTACAAATTTGGCGAATTTGAGCTAGTCAGCTTGAGTCGCAATCACTATAGAAACGTTTTAACAAATGTAATAAAATGCGCCACTACTACTGGGTCAATTCACAAATCCAAATTCGGGGCGAATTGTAACTCATTTTCAGAATGTCTCTCCATCTGTACACGCTTCATGACACCAATCCTTCAACCCTTACTCTTCTCGCATTCTCTTCATTTCCCACCAGCAGCACTATCACTAAAGAGTTCATCGCACATTAGACAATTTTCATCTCTGTGGCAGTCAAACTTGGACTTGAGTTTAGTTGTCTTTTTTGAATGAGATTCTACTTGTTGCTTTTTCTGTCCTTGTTTTGTCTGATCTGCTTGTAAGTTTCTTTTTGTCCTTTAGTTTCTTCATTTTGGGTTGTGCTGTAACTGTCATTAGCTTCACTTTCAGCTTGCAACAGAGTTTGTATAAAATTGTTTTCATCTTTTCACCTGCCTTTCTAGTTCCTTCTTCTAAATGTTGAATCAGTTAGTAAAAACCTCAGCCGTCTCAGACTTCCTTTCTCGTGATCTCAGTTTCTGTGTTTTTGACAATAGACTAACAGAACAGACAGTCTGCAATACACGGCGCTAATAGCAGCCTACAAAGCATGTCCGCCTACGGAACTCCATCTCGGTACCTCTCGCTCTCTATGCCAGTGTGTTATCCAATGCGCCCTGTATATCATGTATCACGATTCACGAAGCATCTGTCATGTAAAGACTGCACTGAACCAAAGGTTTCTTCAGTTTGATAAAGTTTAGATATTTCGGGCCCCTGCCAGGGGCCCCTGCCATAGAACCGGGCCCCGGGGCAGCAGACCCTCTGACCTCAGCTCTCATCGGCCCTGCAATTAAGGTAGCCTAATCGTATTCAATTGACCAGTACCAAAAGACCAATACGATAGGAGTAAAACATAGATTAAGTTGGGAGTAATTACCGTGATTCGAGTTTATGGACGATAAAGTGTAACACGGTGATTGGTCAAATTCAACTTCAACTTTTGTGACTGTTGGAAAGTGTCGTCTGCCACGCATGCGCACTGGAGCGTTACAGATCTCGCAAGAGACAGAATGGAGCTGAACATCGATGGCGTTGCTTGTCAGTTGAGTCGTTTACGGCAAATTTCTCCTGGTCGATCGCATTTACGATTAAATTTTGATGGGACGATCAGTCTGTTGAGTGATGGAAATAGTTATCGGTAGGTTGGCGAAACTAGTCGAAGTCTTGTCAAAGCAGCACCAAAAATAGCCTACTGCGAAGTACCTGAGTGAAGAAAGGGCCGGATGCTGCAAACTCAGACATAGACATATACTATAACCCAGAATCATCAAAAGTAAACAAACCTCATGCCGAGACCTCCAATGTCAGGTAAGTAGGTATTAATTGCGCCTTCTTATGCTCCAGTTTCATTGTGCATGGGGTTTCGCTATGTGTTTTAGTTATTATTGGTAGGCTGCATTGAGTTTTAGTATCATTTCTATAGCTAGGCCTATAGTTAAAACGTCCGAGTTCCAATTTTTAATGTATGTAGGCTATATTCGTTTATTTCATGAACAACAGGCAAACGCTATTCCTTGATATCTATAGCTATAGATTTCTTTAATGATAAAAACCCGTCGTTAACGAATTGTGTAACTGACACATAAGCAATATCGATGATGACGAAATCTAAAACTCAGGTGTTTTAGCTATAACTATAGAGCTATACGAGTATACTAAAAACTACTGTCGTCGCTAACGGAGCTTCACTTCTTGCAACGTTTGGGGCACCAGAAATCTCCTGTGTCGAATATACCAAAGACTACCATAGAATTGCACTGGCCACATACTTCCATCACGATACAAAAGATGTCGATTGATGGTCAGTTAGAGTGAAAGACGGTTTCAAGCGGTAACAAGCGCCACTGGTGGTAACCATATTCCCAATTTGGTGCCTTTGGAAAGGGTCTGTCACTGTTCACTTGCATTTAAAAGCATATTGTTCCATTGTATCGGTGCTTAAACTAACGCATGTTTTGACCTGTGGTAGTCGATCATAATGTACGGAATAGATTTTGTGCATCCGGTGTTGATCATGGAGCGAATTCCAGAAACAATGAACATCGTCGGATGGGGTGAACAACATCGATGACAGCGCATAATAGAAGGTCCGCTGAGAATTATTGCGGGATCTCAGAGTTGCCAGAAATATAACGATCTTTGTAACGATTCATATCCATTAGTCGCATCCGGATCCAATGCCCGCATCTACATTACACGAGATCTTTCTATGCATTCAACGTTCTCGTGTATGCATATACGGTACCGTATCTCTAATGTCTCTGTAGCGTCCTACCATACTTAAGCTTTAAGATAGCTATTTATGTTGCTGTAACAAGAGTCCTATCAAACAAACCAGATCAGTGATCACCCGCGTAAATATTTACGCAGGAATGGCTTGGGCTTGGTTGCTTGGAACACTCCCCTAATTTGATCGGACTCTGTAAACGGCTCAATACACTCGCAGTCGACTAAAAAAATTACATTGTATTCGTACATACTACATACATACATACATACAATACATACATACATACATACATACATACATACATACATACATACATACATACATGCATACATACATACATACAATACATAATTACATACATACATGCATACATATATCCATGAAGTCAATGAATTACCCGACGACTATTTTAAGTAAACTAATTTAGAAGTTGAATCTCGACCATTAAAAAACACTGGCAGCGCTTTCTGACTTATTCTTAATAGGCGATATACAAATGAATGTTCTGTTAGAATTACAGCTTTTATCACAAAATTAACTCCGAGAGTATTTGTTTCAGTCACTTACGCCGGATGCAATGTAGACTGGAATGAAAATCCATCCGAGAATAACGAGAATGAAGATGGCCTGATTAAGAGACATAAAGAGAACATTCATTCACTTCCTGTATATTCAGAGACTAGGTCTAACTGAGCGGAGACAGATAGCATAGACTTTCTATATTCACGTTTACGAATATTACATATCACGCAGAAATGTTCATGCTTTGTCACCTAAATTAAGTTTAATTTCTCGCTCGTTTGTTGCCAAAGTCAAGAACCTATGAAAAAGAGAAAGCAGACATTGTTTATTAATTTCTGCCATACCCTATCTACGTCAGAGGTTCCACGAGCGTCGGCCAGAGATTCCGCTGCAGTTCAATATAAAATTTTAAAATGACCAACTGAATTAAGAGAAAAGCTGAACAGTGAGTAGAATTCTTCATAGATCTCAGCAGACACGATTCGATGTTAAAATAATTAACATTATAACGTGACTGCACTTTTTCAGTTTAGATGTCGTTATACTCTATCTATGACTGCAGTAACATTTATTTCTTAAAATTGGACGAGTGAAACGCTCTGGGTTCCATGAGCATACAAGTGCGTTGCTTAAGGTTCCGTCACTGTCAGAAGGTTGAAAACCACTGTCCCACATCGTTCACTATCAATTCATCCTCATGCCTTTGAATAGATAAGCTGTAAGCTATCAAAGCAACATACACCGTTGTCGGTTGCCTAATGCAATTCAAATATTTGTAGGTAACCAAAATTTGCAGTAATCAAGTTTCTAGTGATAGCGTATGGTGAGAGTAATAGCATAATGTACTAGCATATAATGAAATCTTCAATACTTACGTTGAGTTCAAAGACAGCTATTCCGATTCCACTGGATGCTCCTGACCCTGCCAATCCGATGAAATGACCGCTGCCAATGTTGCTGGCGAATAAGGAAGCTCCAATCTGTACCACGAAACACATCAGTCGAAGGCAATAAGCTACACACATCTTCATGTTCATAGGCTTTTGCTATCATAAACAGCTACCATCAGTCGACTTATGGAATCCAGAGTATCTCAACTGCATCATCAGAATACATCTACGTTGATTGTAATTATAATTACGACAATTTCTATAGCATCGCCAGTAGCAAGATACTTCTAGGATGCTTTACGCACACTGTCAACTGTTAGCGCAAATGCTGAGTTACATAGCGATTACGATGCCATTGATAATCAGATCTTTGATCTAATTATCAAGTTGGGGGCGCGGTGGTGTAGGGGTATGTTCGGTGCCTTGCAGCCGGAGGGTTGCGGGTTCGAATCCACCTCAAGCCGCCGCGTAGGGACCCTAGGCAAGTCCTTCACTCGCTATTGTTCATGCGCTTGGCGTGAAACTCCGATTCAGTGTCCGCGCTGACGCTGTAGTCGGAAGCGCCTCTGATTAGAAATCTTGAAGGGGCGCTATAACAAGTGCTCATACATACATACATACTGTCCTCAGTTGGAACGTCTATGATCGGCTCTATTAATTATCCAGATGACTTATTTATTTTGTTTGTTAGAACTTACGAGAACGAAGTTCATACTCCGACCGCCGAGAAAGTATCCGCCAATGCTCCCTCTATTCTTCAGTGACGCCTGCAACGAATAATAAAATGATTTCGCCTGCATACACCAACGCTAAGTCTTATTTGGGTAACAGTATAAAGCTCATTGAAATATGGCTGCTATTTTTCACAGGGGTAAAGAATAAAGATTTTCTGACTGCAAAAAGACATATAACACATTTACTGCGCTTTTTTCTATCACTTCTTGTTACAAAATACAAACAAGCATCAAAGACTATTCGAATCATATGGCAATCCGCCTTTAAGCGCAATTCGTAGAGATCAGCAACCTCGTTTTAACTTTTCACACCGTTTTAAATCTATGTAACAGCAATGCTATGCAAAGATAAGAGAGTAACGAAATAAAGACAGACGAAATACAGACAGTTTGATGGCGGATGTAAGCTATTTGAAGTTTATTCGCCGCTGGAACTCTTAATATTAGAAGGCAGACAGTGTCTTCTGTTGGCCTAGCCCGGACCATCATACTAAGCTCACATTAATCTGCTGGCAACGGTGAACTTTATATTTCTCCTGCATCTGCATTGCTTAATCGCTACAGGGAGATTATTAACAGGAAAAGCCATATTTCATATTCATGCATAGAGCCATAGACAACGTTTATTTAGCAACATTTTATAGCACCCCTACAAAACACCTCTCTAAACTGCTGCATATAAATGGGCATTGCAGTACCGTAGTCTATACTCAAAATAATGTTCTATTATTCTGGCCAAATGATGGTTGAGAAAAGGCTGCGGTAGAAAAAAACAGACTTTTTTTTATCCAACTGATAAAGGGTCAATATCTGTCGTTAAAACATTCTTGAATAAGCTTTCTAAAATTTGGACTAGGATAAGCTTCAGCGCTCGTGAGTAAGCTGGTGCCCTGCACTTGGCCTTCGAGCGGTTCTTTAGAAGTTTGGAGATAACTTTTACGATTACGATTACGATAGCCTACATCCTTATTCTTTTATAAACAGCTCTATCTCGAACCGCAAATAATCGCACCGCTGCACATTTCAGATCTAGAAATGGTTGTCCTAACTGCTGCCGATTCTATTAAGCAATGAGTAGTAAGTATGAACCCATATTCCAAAGCCAATGACGACAACGAAGTAAGCGATGATAACTGCGATGTCGATTCCCTCGATGTTTCCCACGGATCCCGTCCCACTGGACATGATGATGGGAAACAGTTGCTCGTCTCCTTGATCGCTCCTTCGGAAGACAGCGAATGTGGAGGACCGCTGTAACTCCGACACTCCTTCGATGGAAACTGCCATCAACGACCGACGACGGCAACTAGACCCGACCGGTGGAGCAACAGTATCAGCTTACGTACCGTGCAAAACGAAGCACCGATGATTCGGCCTAGGATTAAATGCGACGATTGCGGTGCTAAACGAATTGCAATTGATTCTGATTTACATTCAATGGACGCTAAACTGACCGACTGCAGCGTATAACTAAATCCAGTCACGCGACTCAACGCTAATCTGTAATATACCCGGTACATCATCTGTCTGTCTTATTATCTGTCTGTCTGTCTTTCTGTCCTGTCTGTTTCTATTTGTGTGACTTAATGTGCTATTATTCTGCTCTATGCAATGAACAGAACGCCATATGGATGATATTGAAGAATCAAAGAATAGCAGGCAGAAGCGGTCATGAGAACAGAGAGAGGGAAAGAAAGGAGAATGCAAGAATTTTGAGCTTCTAGTCTTCTGATGGACTTTAACTTTTTTTATTCTGCGAGCGAGAGAGAAAGAGAGAGAGAGAGAGAGAGAGAGAGAGAGAGAGAGAGAGAGAGAGAGAGAGAGAGAGAGAGAGAGAGAGAGAGAGAGAGAGACATAGAGACAGAGGACAGAGAGAGAGAGAGAGAGAGAGAGAGAGAGAGAGAGAGAGAGAGAGAGAGAGAGAGAGTTCTTCTCCTCTTTCTCCTTCCTTCATCCTACTCTCTTCCTCTTCCTCTTCCTCTTCCTCTTCCTCTTCCTCTTCCTCTTCTTCTTCTTCTTCTTCTTCTTCTTCTTCTTCTTCTTCTTCTTCTTCTTCTTCTTCTTCTTCTTCTTCTTCTTCTTCTTCTTCTTCTTCTTCTTCTTCTTCTTCTTCTTCTTCTTCTTCTTCTTCTTCTTCTTCTTCTTCTTCTTCTTCTTCTTCTTCTTCTTCTTCTTCTTCTTCTTCTTCTTCTTCTTCTTCTTCTTCTTCTTCTTCTTCTTCTTCTTCTTCTTCTTCTTCTTCTTCTTCTTCTTCTTCTTCTTCTTCTTCTTCTTCTTCTTCTTCTTCTTCTTCTTCTTCTTCTTCTTCTTCTTCTTCTTCTTCTTCTTCTTCTTCTTCTTCTTCTTCTTCTTCTTCTTCTTCTTCTTCTTCTTCTTCTTCTTCTTCTTCTTCTTCTTCTTCTTCTTCTTCTTCTTCTTCTTCTTCTTCTTCTTCTTCTTCTTCTTCTTCTTCTTCTTCTTCTTCTTCTTCTTCTTCTTCTTCTTCTTCTTCTTCTTCTTCTTCTTCTTCTTCTTCTTCTTCTTCTTCTTCTTCTTCTTCTTCTTCTTCTTCTTCTTCTTCTTCTTCTTCTTCTTCTTCTTCTTCTTCTTCTTCTTCTTCTTCTTCTTCTTCTTCTTCTTCTTCTTCTTCTTCTTCTTCTTCTTCTTCTTCTTCTTCTTCTTCTTCTTCTTCTTCTTCTTCTTCTTCTTCTTCTTCTTCTTCTTCTTCTTCTTCTTCTTCTTCTTCTTCTTCTTCTTCTTCTTCTTCTTCTTCTTCTTCTTCTTCTTCTTCTTCTTCTTCGCTGGTCTTACTAATACAACGGATGCAGATCGGCAATGTCTCGTAAATGCGTCT